>APFE030787961.1:126358-147923 GCA_000404065.3 Pinus taeda
GTTGCGTGTATACGCTGGTTCACTTAATTAAAGTAGCGTATATGAATCTGAGTATGAAATTGAAAAGTTTTATCTGATTTGATAATACTGATTCACCCCCCCTCTCAGTATTATTTCCAACAGGAACAAACAACTTGAGGACTAGCATGAGATCATGGAGTTGCAATGCATCTGTGAGAATCGATAAGCTGCCCAACAAAGGAGGATCAAGCTCACTACCTTTGAGCAAGAGATTAACAATGACCGTGAGTCTTGGCTCGAGTGGATCAATATCCACCTTGAGAGACTGCTGGAGAAGGAAAACAAAGACAAAACCATACTGAGGAGGATTGTTTATCATTACAGACCACAGAACATGAGTGAAAACGCTCGCATAAGGAGCTTGAAGGCAAAATTAAGCAAAACAACAAAGAGGCAAAAGAGGCAAAAAGAGTAAGATCGGCTTCGAATCATGGTTGAAGCCTCTGCAGCCCAACATAATTCCTCTTAGAGAACCTCTAGCACAAATTTGAAGAAATTTGGGGCAATTTTGGTCACATGGCAATTTTTTGGTCACAACAAAGGTTTTTTCTCCCTGTGCGCCGCGCCACTGGCGCGACGCTTAGGATTGGGAGCTGCAAATGACAAATGGCTTGCATTTTTAGATTCAGCATGCAAAATCACGACTATTGGTGCTTGGACAAGAAATTTGGGCATGATTTGAGTCTCGAGCAGGCTAAAAACACCTAAATAATGACCTCTCTACCCCTATTTTGACACACAGGAAGCATTCTTGGGAGAATGAATATTTGGAGGGGCAAATGAGTTTCACATTTAGAAATTCCAGTTGGTTTGGAAAGTAGATAGGCCAGGCTTTCCAACAAGCACACTTGGGGACATTTTGGACTCCTGCAGGTGCCTCAAAACAACCTCCAAAGTGGCACGATGCATATAGAAAGTGTCGTGACGCATATAGGGAAAAAGGCCAAATTCACCTCCGTTTCGCGAAGTTTCGATTCACGACTTTCTCCAAGTGGGCTCGCTCATCTACACTTCACTCTTTTCAGCAACTAAGGAAAATTTTAAAGAGTTTGGCTTCTATCCAAGTGGCAAAGGAAGGAAAATGGTCACCCAAAGCCATTTGTCATTTTTGTAATGCTGCACCTGTAGCTAATGGTTGGCTTTCCACCTCCATTTTGTAATGGTTCAAGAAACTCCCCAACCCTTGGTCATTCTATGTCCTCATGGCATGTTCTATTTATTGTATGCAAACCATTTGCAAAGGGTTGGTTGGTTTGTAATTTCTGGGAGACTGTGGGAGAGAAACTTAGTTCTTCATTGTATATTTTGACAGAGAATTAATGAAAGGCAGCGGCTCTGGTTCATGAGATTCATGTGGTGTCAGTGTAGCAAATGTGTTGTCCTTATGTTTCATATGTATTTCGTTATTTTTCACAGTTCATTTATCTTCATTTCCAGTGAAATTTTCTATGTAAGATAAGGTAGAATTCATATTTATTGCTCTTCCTATGGGAAAGTTTCACGCTGTGTGTTTTTCTTCTGTTGAAAAGGATTCATGTGTTTATGCCATTTTCACCCTCCTAGACAATCTTTCCATTCCGCATTTACTTCAATTTTAATTTCTAGACTTTTCGCCTGTCTTGCCTCACGAAGTAATCTATGCCTTTGTGTTAAATTATCTGCTCATACTATCTGTTGGTCCCATATATTCCAGAAACGCAGTCATTTATACAAAATTGCTTCTTGTTTCCATATTTATTTAACTAGCCTAAAATCAAATATTTCACTGTAAGTCATCTCAGACCATATCGTTTATCTATTCACCGAGCATGACTCAGAGAGAGCCCTCTCCTATTCTGGTTGGGCTAGCTACCAGACTGAGCGTGGTTTGTGATTACCCTGAATTTTGCCTTCCTTCAACCTAAGGCAGATTTAGGTGCTAACATAGTAGCAACTTCGCTGGGGAAACAAAATGGTTTTCTTATAGATTATCTTTCCCCAAGACATATCTCAAGTTCAGATATGATGGTTGATGGTGGACAACGATCAGTCAGAAGACGGCTGAAATCATTCACCTGGTGACTCCATTAACTGAAGAGCCCAACAATTGATGCTTCATGGTGACTCCACTAGAGGACTAACTCTTTCTCTACGAAAATGGAAGGATCTTACACAAAGCTTGGGTATCCAAAGTGGAATGGTATTCAGGACCTACTCTGCTTTCTTGTGAATTACTTCTTTGTTTTTCTTGAAGTTGTCCTGAAAGTTTTTCAGAACTTGTTGTATGATAAAAGTGATCAAAATCTTCAATTGACCCATTCAAAAACCGTAAATACTAAGTTTCCCTTTGATCTTGGCCTCCTTACTTTTCCTACATCTTATGATGATTCTCTGCAAAGTGATGAGCCTAAAGAAAACAAAACTCATCCCATAGCTCTTGTGCATATTCCTACAGCTGTTATAATCCTAGATAGGTATAAACCTCTTGTTTTACCTTCTGTTCTTCATGCTTTCCCCAAAAACTATGATCTATACTTGCCAATATTTGACGGTGAATGTAACAATGTCAATGCTGAGCAGCATGTGCAGAATGTTGAGACTTTTCTAGGCCTTTTTGAAATTGATGAAGAAGATGTCAGTATAAGGCTTTTTGCTCTTTCTTTGCAAGGCAAAGTGAAGAGTTGGTTCAAAGCCCTGCCTGATGTGAGCATCACAGATTTACAGCAGTTCATCGAAGTTTTTCTTGACAGGTGGAGGATTGGACAGAACCTTTTCCTTATCCTAAAAGAGTATAATCAGCTGAAAAGACTGCCAGTGGAGACAGTACAATAGTTTTCAGCCATATTTAATCAAGTTTATTATTCAATGCCAGTTGATATAAGACCCCCTCCTGGATCTGCTCTCTTGCACTACCTGGGTGCCTTTGATCTGGAAAGGGAGTTTCAGCTGAGAGAAAAGAATGTCGCAACACTTGAAGAGATGCAAAACAATGAAGTAAATGTAGAGGCTCATTTGTTGATTAGAAGGGCAAGGTTGAAGGAAGAAGAGATGAAAAACATCGATCCATAGAAAACTACACCTTCAGAGGAAAATCTTGACATTTTGGTGAGTGAAGTAGAAGATGTTGGGGAAAATGACCGCAAAGGAGGAAAATGACGTTCATGAACAAGTGGCTGATCCAAAACATTTTGTTTATTATCTCAGTAGTCATAAGGATTTTTTTGTAGATCATCTTGGAGAAGAAAGACTTGTTGATATGACATGTATGCTTGATGACGTGTTTTATACTGACGATTTGCCTCAGTTTGATCAGTATGATGATGATGATTATGCTCTCCAAACAAAAGCTAATATTGCAGATAAATTAGTAGCTAGTTTGTGGGATGAGGAAGTTCGCTTATAACATCTCGAGTACAGTGATCAACCAATGCATATCAGCTATGGAAACGATGAGGAAAGTGCACCAGATTTTGAAGTAAGTGAAGGATCTTTGCCTGTTTGCTTTGATTCATGTCAATTCATCAGAGATAATTTCCATGCAATAAAACATCAGCTATTGACAAATCTTGATTTGGATCCTCTTGAGGGTGATGAAAACTTTGTTCAAGACTTCTTATATTTAGAGTTCCAACCCCCAAATGCCATTAATATTTAGGTTGCACATGAAGAAATAGAAGCTGGCATATATAATCAAACGATACAACAAGATTCCTTACCTTTATGTTTTGAATCATTTCAGTTTTTGTGGGGTGAATTGCATAGTAAATATTCAAATGAAAATCTTGTAGGAAATCAACCATCTCTCAGTTTTAATGTTGAGGATGAGACAGATGGCGAAATTTTTGAGCAGGTCGTTAATAAGAAATCTTCCCCTGAAATGATTGATGAAATAATTTTGGATACAGAACCAGATTTGCAGCCACCAAACACAATTCAAGGTCAGTTACAGATGAAGGTGGGGCAGCCGAAACACATGAGTTAATGATGCAAGAGGATTATGTACCCTTGTGTTACGAAGAATTCCAGTTTATAAGGCAGAATCTTCGTAATATCTCTAATGAAAAAAATGAACATCTAATAGGATGTCATACAGTTTCAATAGATACATTGCAGCAATCTCCTCAAGTTTTTGATTATCCTTTTGCTCATGTGTTATATTTTTTTTGTTGTAAACATTCTTCTTCATCAACTAACCATGCGACAAAAGAGAATGTTCATAATCATATGTTTCAAGGGTCACCTTCATTGTCTTGTTTAACAGATTGTTCATTTCATAGCCCATACCAAAGTTTGCAATCATATGAGGAGATTGATAAAGGAGGCTTTGGTTCTGTTTGGAATCAACAACAGAGTTTGGATCTTCATGAAATTCAGGATCCTTTTGACCGCTTGCTGCAATCATCAGAGAAAGGCAGTGCAGATGTGAGGAAAAGTTTAATATCTAGCTATGAAGATTACTTAGACTAGAGCAGTAATGTGTTAATGGAAATCAATGGCGATGCTTATGAAGATCCTTTTGCAGTATTCTTGAAGTCATCCAGCCAATTCATGCTTTGCAAGTTTGTCAGTAGTGAACTTGATTCCAAGTTTCCATGGGGGTTTCCTTTCGATTCTTCCCTTTTCCTGCGCATCAGAAAGCATTTTGGAAGAAATCAAATATCAGCCATAATGCTTACCTGGTTGCATTGGTTGTTCCATCTCACTTAACTGGGTGGTGGAAAGAGTAATTAGGGCAGGTTTGCTGAATAAGCTCAAATATGAGCATCTTTCCAGTTTTTTAGTTAGGATTTAGTCATGTCCGGTTTTATTATGGTTTTCACTTTGAGTCTTCAGTTAGAGTCCATCTGCATAATGTCAGTTTCCATGTTTTGACTCCATATCCCAATGGACGAAGGCATTGTCTAGCTCTTCCAGAGATATGTTGTTCTTGGCACCTCCAAGGAGCTACCATCCCCCATTAGGAGCCAATGTTAGAGTCGGTTTGGTCATTCCTCTGTCAGAGATAAAAACTCTTTATGTGTTTCATTTTTAGGAGTCCCGCTCCATTTACTCAGCTGCATTCTGCTAGGGGCATGCCATAATCTGACGGAAAAAGGTCATGCTAGTCATTTCCCTTCATGTCTGGCTCCTACTGGCTTAGGTCTTTTGTTAATGATCACCAAAGTTAATGACAGTCAAGGTCTGGTCCTTTAATGGAAAAAAGTCATTTTCGATCATTAGGTCTAGGGATTAATCAATTTGGTCTTTAAACATATCCAATAAAGCCATGCAGGCCAGAGTGAGGCCCTTACAAAGTTATGATTCAGAGATTTTCATTGTCATGTGGATAGACTTCGCATGTTCTTCAAAACTTTGTTTTGAAGAAAAAGTCAAACAGTGTCATTTGTGATAAAGTTTGCAAAAAGTCATCAGTTGATTTCTTTAGGTGCAGTCATGGTTTCCATGGCCAAATGCCCTATCATGCAAGCCCTGCAAAGAGTGTCGAAAATTTCATCATTTGAGCTAAAATTTCAAAGGGAAAAGTGAAATTAAGTATTGCTTTAAGTCAGTGAAAAAGTGTCAAAACACAACATTAGCAAAATGGGTTTTTGAAGAGGAAAAAATTAAACCCATGACTTCAAAGCCGTTATATAAAAGTTTCCACCAAAAATCAAATTCATTTGTCAAATCAAGTGCATAGGGAAACATTGCAAAGGATTAAGAGAACAAAGTGCATATTTGGAGTGAGTTGGAGGTAGTTTCCAGGAGCGCAGTGCACAAAATGAGGGGCGCGGTGCACACAGAGGGCACGGCACACACAGAGCCACCCCACAGTGCAAATTTTCAACAGGCGTGCCGCACACCCACGGCGCGGCGCACTGGGTTTGGCGCACGGTGCACACCCACAAGGGGCCGAAATCGTTCAAATTTCCTCGAATTGCTTGTGAAGCCCCCAAATTTACAGGTAGGCTCTATATCACAACTTGCTCATCACATTTTATGAATAATATAGTGGTTCGTGGCTATGTTTAATTGCCAAAAAACTCATAAAACCAACCACTCAGAAAACATCAAAACTATGGTGGCTAGGGTTGCAAAATTGTGGTGTTAGTGCCAAGGTTCCATTTTCACTCCTCATTTTTCCCTTGCTTGCCATTTTTCCCTATCCCCCTTTCTCATTTTTCCTATTATCCCTACCTTAAAACACTACCAAACCCTATTCCCTATCCCCTCCTCTTATTTGTCAACATAACACCCCAAAACCCTACCTTATCAAGTACCCAAACCCGTTACATATCCCTAAACAAACTTCTCCCCATAACCCCTATTCCCATCATATTACACCCTTCCTAATACTCCCTTGTTTCATTGTTCCCCTTGGTGGCAGATATCACAAATGCACCCAGTTTCACACCATCATCAAAGGGAAGCGCAAGTACAGTACACTCAGTAGTCATGGCATCTGAGCATTCATCAGAGTATGAGATGGAGACACAAAGTGATTCATCCTCGGAAGAACAGGCTCCCAGGGGACATCACAAGAGTGGCAAACATGTTAGGGATGAGCCAACTACCCTCACTGAATTGCAGGCATGACCTCTTTCCATGTCATGTGTCCAACATCTATCGTGTTTTCAATTTTGTCAAAGGGTGGCTAATGTTAAAGTTCATCATGAGTTGGCTCGTCTTTTTGTGCTTCACCTACATGGAGGTCAGTCTATCTTGGCCGGGGTCACCTTCACATTCACACCCGAAACTATATGAGTGGCAACTGGCATATCAAATGTTGGAGAACAGTGGCACAAGAAAAGAAGGTGGATAGGCAACACTATGAGCCTTGCATTAAGGCCAGATTCTTGAGGCAGCTCACAAGAGTCCTTCCATTCAGATATTTGAAAGATGAGTATGCTCCACTCATGAAATTGATCATGAAGTACTTTAGCTATGAGGGGAGGTTCTCTCGACTATATGCCTATCACATCAGGTTGCTCATGCATTTTACCAGGGTGCAGATGATGAACCTCCCATTTTTCATCATAGAGAGGATGAACACCTTCATGCAGCATAAGAGCCCTCAGCAGCAACTTAACAACGTTTATCACTTTGCTCTTATCAGGATTTTGGTGGATCCTCAGTTGGGATTACAGGGCATTGCTTGTGAGGACTTCATCTCCCATGACCTCTTCAACACTTCACATGTACTATCAGAGGTAGAACATGAGATAGCTGGTCCTTCTCATCAGTATGAGCACCATGATACCACTACTATGCCAATATTCGTTAATACCAGAGAGGCAGTAGCCACTTGTTTGCAGTAGCAAAGCAAGTGTTATCTCCACCCAGGGTGGAAGGGGCTTCACTTCCGACATAGAAAACACAGGTATAGGACAAGGGCAAGAGCCCCATGCATGATGAGGGGCCATCAGGTGAACATGAGGCTGACTTCATCCTCATTCAGGAAGATGATGCAGATGTGGAGAGTGCCAGACTTAGGATAACCATTTAGGAGTAGAAAACAAAGATCCAGGACTTGTCACTCAATTTGGAGAGGGACAAATGGATCATCAAGTATTTGGAGTAGAGGAACAAATAGATTGAGGACCAGCGTGAGATCATGGAGCTTCAAAGCATCCGTGAGAATCAATAAGCTGCCCAACAAAGGAGGATTGAGCTCGCTACCTTGGAGCAAGAGATTAACAATGACCGTGAGTCCTGGCTCGAGCGGATCAACATCAACCTTAAGAGATTGCCAGAGAAGGTCGACAGAGACAAAACCATACTGAGGAGGATGGTTTATCATTGTAGAGCACGAAACATGAGTGCGAAGACTCAGATAAGGATCTTGAAGGCAAAATTGAGCAAAGCAACAAAGAGGCAAAAGAGGAAAAAAGAGCAAGATTGGTTTTGAATCTTGGCTAAAGCCTCTGTAGCCCAGCATAGTGCCTCTTAGAGAACCTCCACCCCAAATTTCAAGAAATTTGGAGCAATTTTAGTCACATGGAAATTTTTTGGTCACAACACAGGTTGTTTCTCCGTGTGCGTCATGCCACTAGTGCGACGCTTAGGATTGGGAGCTCGAAATGACAAATGGCTTGCATTTTTGGATTCAACATGCAAAATCACGAATACTGGTGCTTGGACAAGAAATTTGGGCATGATTTGTGTCTCCAGGAGGCCCAAAACACCCAAACAATGACCTCTCTGCCCTATTTTGACACACAGGAAGCAGTCTTGGGAGAATGAAGATTTGGAGGGGCAAATGAGCACCAAATTCAGAAATTCCGCTTAGGTTGGAAAGCAGACAGACCAAGATTTCCAAAAAGCACACTTGGGCACATTTTGGACTCCTACAAGTGCCTCAAAACAGCCTCCAAAGTGGCGTAGTGCATATAGAAAGTGGCACGGGGCATATAGGAAAAAAGGCCAAATTCACCTCCGTTTTGTGAAATTTCGATTCGCGACTTTCTCCAAGTGGGCCCACTAATATAAAATTCACTTTTTTCAGAAACTAAGGCAAAGTTTAAATAGTTTGGCTTCTATCCAAGTGGCAAAGGAAGGAAAACAGTCACCCAAATCCATTTGTCATTTTTGTAACGTTGCACCTGTAGCTAATGGTTGGCTTTCCACCTCCATTTTGTAATGATTCGAGAAACTCCCCAACCCTTGGTCGTTATATCTCCTCATGGCATGTTCTATTTATTGTATGCAAACCATTTGCAAAGGGTTGGTTGGCTTGTAATTTCTGGGAGATTTTGGGAGAGAAACTCAGTTCTTCATTATATATTTTGACAGAGAATTAATGAAAGGTAGCGGCTCTAGTTCATGAGATTCATGTGGTGTCAGTGTAGAAAATGTGTTCTCCTTATGTTTCATATGTATTTCGTTATGTTTCACAGTTCATTTATCTTCATTTCCAGTGAAATTTTCTAAGATAAGGTAGAATTCATATTTATTGCTGTGGCTGTGGGAAAGTTTCATGCTGTGTGTTTTTCTTCTGTTGAAAAGGATTCATGTGTTTATGCCCGTTTCACCCTCCTAAACAATCTTTCCATTCTACATTTACTTCAAGTTTAATTGCTAGACTTTTTGCCTGTCTTTCCTCATGAAGTAATCTGTGCCTTTTTGTTAAATTCTATGCTCATACTGTCTGTTGGTCCCATATATCCCAGAAACACAGTCATTTATACAAAATTGCTTCTTGTTTCCATATTTATTTAACTAGCCTAAAATCAAATATTTCACTGTAAATCATCTTAGACCATATTGTTTATCTATTCACTGAGCATGACTCGGACAGAGCCCTCTCCTGTTCTGGTAGGGCTAGCTACCAGACTGAGCATGGTTTGTCGTTACCCTGAATTTTTC
Source organism: Pinus taeda (assembly GCA_000404065.3). Lineage (NCBI taxonomy): Eukaryota > Viridiplantae > Streptophyta > Pinopsida > Pinales > Pinaceae > Pinus > Pinus taeda. Next base: position 135,704 of record APFE030787961.1, read on the forward strand.
CTTCCTTTAGCCTAAGGTAGATTTAGGTGCTAACAGTCCATACCATCCATGGGGTTAATGCTACCGATCCATAATAGTGTCGCTGATATGTTCAAGAGAAATCGCTCAGAGAATTCACCAATCTAGCTATCGCCTCATCCACTGCAATACCTTCATGCTCCATTTTTCATGACCACCACCCTAAAGCTTGTATCATCAAATTGTTTTCACCTACAGAAAATCATTTGCTTCGTTTTGTGTCGTAGATGTGGGATTCATTAAGACCCTCCTACGATGGGTCACTTCTTGTCAAGATCATCTCATTATCCAAAAAGTTGACTAAGAAACAACCCTTTCAGTACATTGAATCTTGCATGCCTCAATGGCAAGTTTCTCACTTCCGGTGACATGTTTACATCAATGGCCTTTGACCAAAAGATTTTGCGTGATGTTCGACATCCACTCATATCTTCACACCATGTGAATTTTATTGTAGTACCTTCAAGGTCATCATCATTATCGGTGATTCCTCTCACGCCTATTAACAACTTACATCATTGGTTGGTAATTAGGCGATGTCTTTCCATGTTCGACTTCAGGACATCTTTTCACATGGATTGACTTGTACATCGGGCAAAAATTGAATGAGTTTGAAGACCCCAGATCTAGTTTCATCCATCCAGGTTGTTATATATTCATGAAAATAAAGACATCAAATGTACTCAATAGCTGCATAGATGATCATCCAAGCTAAAGGGTGATGGCTCTACCAGAATCATCAGTCTGCCACACAGACAGTTGTCTATCCTATGTACATGAAAATGAATTTATAAAGTTGAGCATGGGAATGCCCACCTCAACTAGATCATGAAAGTAATATGAAGATAATGTATTGTATTGAATTTTATACAAGTCACCTTCTAGTTCGAAAAACCTCGGATCCTCATGATAAAGCATTTTACCTGACATTAGAAGATTTACGACCTCATGCTTTAGGAGGCAATTGTTATAGACATATTTGGGCACTGCAACCCCAATCACATATGTCGATAAACCAAGGGCTCTCAATCCCCTAAAATTTTTGTTTCAAACCCTAAAGGATCAAGGTCAACTGATTACATCATTTCCCATAAGTTCTCCATGAAAAACTACTCAGAACTGGTCAAAACTAGACCGTACAGACTACCCCATGTTGAGGGTGTGATGCATCTCACCTGTTACACACAAGGGCTGTGATGCATACTGAAAAGCCCTTCTATAGGGTGCGATGAGTGAGAGCAGAAAAATGGCAGAGGCAGTTTGCTAGGTGGAAACTCAGAGAATCCTCTAGAAACTGCTCATACGACACTTGCCTCTTTGAATTCGCCCAGGGATGAGTAAGAGATCACGAAATATCCAAGTGGAACCAAGAAATTTTAGTGAAATGACACCAATCAAAAACCTAGAAGCTGACTCACTCGCTTCCAAATATCAAGATATGTGTCCCTGATCCTAAAGATCCAGAGGCTAGAATTTTGTAATCTGTAAGGAAGTGTTGTTGGTTTCTGCTTGAGACATTGTATTGTTCGGTGATATTACTTTTCATGAGGTGAAGAGGGCTTTCATGCTGGGAGGATGGCGCTGGATCAGAAAGCTGGGTTGTAATCCTCTCTTCTAATTCTATCAATAAAGATATTTGAGTTTTCCTCCATATACTTGTGTATTTCTGGATCTTTTATTTGTGAATGCAGTTGTATGGTTAATGTACATTTGATTCTACATTGTTTATGGTATTATAGATCTCTATGCTTTGATGGTATTTTGTTGCTTTGCCTCTATAGGTGTTCATTGAAGTGGGATGAGTGAGAAAGGAGTGGAAAAGCTCTATCAAAGGAGAGAAGAAACAATCAATGAGCCAAGCGAAATACTAATGTTGGTGCTCTTTGCTTCTCTCTTATCTCTCTCCCATAAAGGAAAGCACAACTTACTTTGAATTGTCTGTTTCTAAGATAACTACCTATCTTAGTGGGACTAGCAGATCTGAATAGACACTAGTTTTCCCAGAAACAAGAAGGGCCTTGACATATCCCACATCTACGACATGAAATGAAGAAAATTATTTCTTGAGGTGAAAATGATCTGATGACATAAGGTTCAAGAATGGCTGTCATGAAAAAATGAAGGTTGGAGGTATTGCAGTGCATGAGGCATTAATTGGATTGTGGTTTCTCAATTGAATGAATTCTCTTGAACATGTCAGTGACACTGAGATGGATTGGTAGTGTTAACCCCAAAAGATGGATGGTGTGGAAGACCAATGGTTAGATGACTGGTGAACAAAATAACCCAACTTGACTCAATAATGGTGATGGAGTGAAAGTGTCATGTTCAAGAGCAACATGCTAACATAAATTTCTTCAAGTTTTCTTCCCTTTTCCCCAGTCATTGCGGACTAGTACCTCCTTATTTTTGTCAAGCTTGAGGAGGATAACATATGCTTGTTCTATAATTTTCCCTTTGGGAAAAGATGTCTCTATGTTTTAACGAGTCTAGCGATAGGGAAACTCATTCTTGTCTAGAATGGATGAGTTTGTCGCTATTGTTTTAACGAGTTTAACGATAAGGATAACTCGGTCCTTTTCATGTTTAGAGAGTTTGAAAAGGGACAAAAAGGAAACTCCAAAAGTTCTTTTTTGTAAATTAATCCCTTAGGTCTGAAAAAGGATAAAATAATAAGAAATGGATGACTTTTCTGATCACTTGAACGAGCTGAAAAATCCAAGTGCTCGATCTTTTTCGTGAGATAATCCCTCAGGTTCAAAACATATTAAAATATACAAGAGGGATGGTGCTTCCAATCACTTTAATGAACTGGAAAGGCCAATTTCTCGACAATATTTTCATATTTAACGAGTCTAAAGAGAGTTTAAAGGAGACTTGATTTTGAGGAACGAGTGATGTCTAGGATAGCAAATGGTTTTAGGTAAGCCTGGAACTTTTCAAAACATGGTGATTCCTATGAAGAGGTTGGCTAACAAGACCATTCATCGCAACTGTTCCTCAAAAGAGGGTAAACAACCAAGTGGAAGCATATGATTGGCCAAAAGAATGGAGGTGATGGGAGGTACACAACCAAGGCTCAAAAGGTTGTTAACATGGCAATCACAAAGGTTAATTACTCTAGGTGGGTTCATTTTTTAATGAGCTTGAACCATGGGGGAACTATGCTTTGCGGTGGGTTTATTTTCTAATGAACTTAAACCATGGGGGAACTATGCTCGGTGGTGGGCTTATTTTTTAACAAGCTTAAAACATGGGGGAACTATGCTCGGTAGTGGGTTTATTTTTTAACCAGCTTAAACCATGGGGGAACTATGCTCGGCTTTTGGTTTCATGTTTTTACGTAAGCTAGAAATGACAAAACTAAAAAGCTAGAAATGAAAAAAACTAAAAATTGAAAATGATTTGCATACCCCCAACATGATGAAAAGCAGAGTCTCCAGTAGCCGTATGGAAATTACTGTGGTTAGGTAGGATTGTTTCATCCACAAAATAGACAGAACACTTCCTTGGCTTCGTCTGCAGAATAGACAAGGGTGAATGGTGTGTCAGACCAATCACATAACCTATAGGGAAACTTATCTTTTCGGTTGGGTTCGTCTGCAGAATAGACAAGGGTGCATGCCCCGTAAGCTTTGTTATAGTCACCAGACTATTCATGGCAATCAGATGGATGGAATGAAGGTTCAAGAGATACAGCTAATGTAAAAGGACCATTTAGGAACGATGATTGTCTTGGAGCTATGTTTGGGCTTGGAAATGAAAGCTGGTCAATGGTGACAATTTTTCCTTCATGTGGGAAACACATCACTCAGAAGAGTGTTGAAACAATAGCTTCCATGCTATAGACATAGTCATGTCCAAGGAGTAGATTGTAATCTAACGATCCTTGGACTACCGTCATGTTCAGATGAACAGTTTTCCTTCCCAAAGTGATCGGTAACTTAGGAAGGATCCCTAACGGTCTACTTGTTCCTTTGTTAAAGCCTGACGGATTTTTTGTAACAAGCATAAACGATGGTGAACCAAGTGCTTTCCAAGAAATTTAGGAAAGGATACTCAATGATGCACCTTCATCTATAATAGTGCTAGATACGATCATTTTATGAACTTGTACTATGATCCAGAAAGGTACATTGGAAGGAAGGCAAGATCTTGCTAATCAATTCCAATTAAAAGAAGTGACTAGATTGCTTGGAGGGGGTACCAAGTAAATGAGAGAAATAACCCCTTGATTTATGAGAGTTAGGTGATCTTCTTCTTATTGTGAAGGAACAGGCAAATTGGCCCCAAGTTCATTGGAATCTGAAGTAACAAAAAAAATTTGAATGGTATCATTCTCATTCTCTTCTGGATGGTACGATTTTCTGAAGGTAAAATTGGGTCAACTCTCACCTCGACCCGTTGAATTTGGTTGGGTATGGACTCATAAAACTCACTTTCAGAGAGAGCGGTTTTGACCAACGGTTGATTTAAGTCAGTCGGTTTTCCAACCAGTAAAGGACTTGGGGAGAGTTTCTTGTAACCAGATGGAAGTCACTTTGGTGAAGCAAGATGGTTATCCAATACTCTTTTGGCTTCATCCAAAAAGGGACAAAGGTGAAGGTGATGGTTCCCTTCACATAACTTACATGGAAATCTAACCTTTCTCGTCTGTTCATGAACTTTACTATCACTAGTTGAAGGTTTGTTATCAACATGATTTCCAGTAGTCCATGACACAGGATGTTGTGAATGGGGAGACCATTCTCTCAAGATTTGAGGAAAGTAAGGACAATCTCGAGAAAAATGGTCACCTGCACAAACTACGCATGGAAATTTGGCTATGGAATGTCTAGTCTGCGGATTTTTTCCAGATGATGTATGGTTGACCCTTTCCTAAATTGGCTTCTTCTTCTTCTCCTTCCCTTTCTTCTTCTTCTCATTCACCTAGTTACTAGCATTGCTACTTTCACCAAGAGAAGAGGAAGAAATGGAGGGAGAAACAAACGAAGAAGAAGGCAAAGGGTCAACTTAAGTGTCAACTGGAGGCTGATTCGATTGCAAAGGAATCATTGTATTTTGAACCATAGAGGTTGATAATAGCCATACCGGCAAGCCGATTGTAATTCTTGGAAGGGACAATGTGGCCATATACAGAGCACCAATATTTCCCCAAGACGAAAAAGGACTAGGATTCCCCTCAAAAGGGATTCCTTGATTAGTGGATCCCAAATTTGTCTCCATATATCTCAAACTAAGATCAACTAAGGAACAGGGATGTTATTCCGAATTCAATTAATTTTAAAGACGCTTTGACACAAGTTTTCTTTTTTAGTTTTTAAGAGTCGAGAGAAAGCTAAAGATGACTCTAATCCCCTTCGATTTTTAATGAGCCTGAAGTGACAAGTGCTTAGATGGACCTTTTATTTTAAAGAGTCGAAAAGGAATGAAAGTGACTACTCTGGAAAATCTAGATAGAGGGATTACCAAACCAATTGGAAAACTGCAATATAGACCTTGGTGGTAAATTAAAGAGAAATTACCAAGGACTTGTGTACGGCAGTCAATCTTCCTGAATGTTGTGTTCAGTGGATTGTGATCAATAGGGTGGCATACACAACTTCCTATGGATAAACGATATAAGCGTATTGTGGTCTCCCAATATATACACGATTGTACAGAGAGCACAAGTTTGTTCTAGCACTTGTCGTATCAAGGAGGAGGAATCACCCAACCTTCGATGAAAATGATAGTTACTAGTTTTTACGATGGCGAAACACATCTCTAGCCTATACCTCTAGATGTGTTGATTTAAGTTCCAAAGCATTGTTAAGTTCATTGAAATTTATTTTAGAGTTGATCTTGTTTAAAGTTTGCCTCTCAATGGTTCACCATGTGATAATGATTTTGAAATTCCTGAAAATGCAATCTACAATGATAAGCATTGTTTATTTTGATCAATGAAAAATCCTAGCTACTAGGGAAAGAAGATTACAATTCTTTCAAACAAAGAGAAAAGAGCACACACTAGTGCATTTTCCTAAATCATATTTCACACACAAACTAAATGCAAATGCATGTATTTGTTTTTCGTTCTCCCTAATGTAAAAATGCCAAAAAGATAAATTGAATGTAGCAAAGATTTGAAATATTTCTTTCAAAATGACATTTCGATAATTTCTTCTTCAGAAGAGAAAGGAAGACTAAAGGACACTTTTCAATTTTGAATGAAAAAATTCTTTCAACACTTTGAATATCAACAAATCAAATCAAATACTTGACGAAAAGTTCAATCGACTATTCAGGGAAGGAAGAATCAACGACACTTCTCTTTTTGACACAAAATGACAGTTACGACACTTTTTGTACCAAAGCGATAGATCGATTTAAGCAACTTTTTGAAAAAGGATTGTAAATTATGGACAAATACATAAAAACATTTACTAATCGTAATCAATAGGGGCTGATATATGTGATGCAAGTAGGCTTCAGTAAGGAGGCATTGTTCATAAGCAACAAAACAACTAAATGAAACTAAAAACAAGGACAAAACCCCCCACTTTATAGAATGGAAATAGGTTTAGTCAATCATCATACCTCGGCTTCACAGAAATAGGAATGCATCACACGTTACAGACTCAAGAGGTGTGACGCATATTGGGTTACAGTGATAGACAATGTGATGTCCAGGGAATGCAACTGAATTGGGTTTTGGCTCAGATGAGCAGCTGTTTTCAACAAGTTAAGCTGAGCTATGATGGACAGTAAAGAGAAAAGTATAGAGGTAATTCTTGAGAGGTTACTGAGCTACCAAAAGGGGATCTAGAATGCTTGTAAGTAAAATGTTTAATTCATAAACTAAACCAGAGATTGACTGAAGCAACATTCATATACTATGCAATTTCATAGTAAGAGCAGTTCGAAGGCTACCTGGCTAACTTCAGGCTCTGTCTATAGTTTATAAAACAAACAAAAACAACAAACAAAAATCTATTCAGTCCTCAGTGGAGCCGCCACTTTTTTTATGGGAAAACTAGTGTCTTTTCGAATGACTAGCACTCTAGGTTTGGAAGCTACCCTAGAAACAACAGTTTAAAACAATTCATGATTTCTTCTATGTATAACACATAAGAGAAAAACAAAGGGACCAACCTGGAACTTCCACTTATTCCCTTGCTTGATCAGTCACCCCCTTGACGGAGCTTGCAACTCCTCCCCATACTTATCCTGCTTGGAGAGTACCTGTAGAGACACAGTAAGAAAATACCATCAAAGCATCTTGATCTATTATATCATAAGCATTACATAATCAGATGTATAATGAACATATAATAACATTCAAAAATAAGAACATTCACGATTGTACAATCATATGGAAGAAAACTTGAAGAACTTTATTAAATAGAAGGGATAATTACAACCCAGTTGTTTGATCCAGCATCATCCTCCCAGCATCAATCCCTATTCACCTCATGAAATAGCAATATCACACCAACAATACAATGCTATTTCCTTAAATACAAACTATCAACACTACCTTCCAATTCACAAAATTCCAGCCTCTGCATCTCATAGATGAGGGATCCATTTATAGATGTGTGCAAGGGTGTGAGCCATCTTTGGGTTTTTGATTAGTGTCATTCCACTTGTTACAATTGATTCCACTTGTTACAATTGGTTCCACTTGGAGATTTCTTGGATCTCTTACTCATCCCTGGGTGAACTTAGAGAGGCAAGTGTCATAGGAGAAGTTTCTAGAAGATTCCATGAGTGTCCACTTAGCAAATTGTCTCAGACATTTTTCCATCCTCGCCCATCACACACTATAGAAGGCCTAATCAATATGGATCACACCTGAGCAATGTACCACTCAGTATGCATCACACCTCGCCAGTGTAGCAGTCAGCATGGTTCAGTTTAGGCCATTTTTGCATAGTTGGACTAGATCTTTGCATAGTTGAGTGACACTTTGATTATCACACCAAAGTGTAGGTAGATGCTGCTGCTAAAAGCCAAACTCTGATAGGATCTGACGAAGCCACAAGGCTTCCTTACTAGCTTCTACAGCACCACGATACTCTACTTCTGCTGAAGAAAGAGAAATGGCACCTTGTTTCTTGCAAGCCAATGTAATAGATCCTGAACCAAGAGCGAACACATAACTGGCAGTAGACTTCAGATCATTAGGGTCACCAGCCCAATCAGAATCAGTGAAACCAACCAATAGAGGAGATGCTTCGGCACTATAATTAATTCCAAACTGAACGGTACCTTGAACATAATGAAGTATTCTTTTAGCTGCTTTCCAGTGACTTTCATGTGGGTTTTGCATAAACTGAGCAACAAGGCCAACAACAAAGGAAAGGTGAGGATGTGTATGGGTTAGATACAAAAGTTTTCCTACAAGTTGACAGTATAAGGTAACATCAACTTCAGGGGAAGTACAAGTGACTGAAAGTTTGACTCCAGAATGAAAGGGAGAAGGAGCTGGCTTACAGTCTTCCATGTGAAAATGGCGTAGAAGATCACAGGCATACTTGGATTAGGAAAGGGAAATACCTTCCTTGGATTGCAAGACTTGAAGACTGAGAAAATAATGCAAGTGTCTTAAGTCTGTCATTTCAAACTTCTTTTTAAGGATGGATTTCACATGGTTGATAAGGTTGGGATCACTACCAGTGAGGATAAGACCATCAACATAAAGAACAAGAATTATAAGAGACTTGCCCACTTTCTTAGTGTAGACAGTATTGTCAGAATGACACCTAGAAAAGCTAGATTCTAAAAGAAAGCTATCCATTTTGGCATACCAAGCTTGAGGAGCTTGCTTGAGACCATAAAGGGATTTCTTAAGCCGACATACAAGACTGGAGTCTGTTTGTATAAAGCCAATGGGTTGTTCCATATAGATTTCTTCATGAAAGTCCCAATGCAAGAAGGCAGATTTAACATCCATCTGATGGACTTCCTATTTGAAAGAGGCAGCAAGGGAAAGAACAAGGCAGACAGAGTTCATTTTGACAACAGGGGAGACGTTTTCAGTATAGTCAATGCCTTCAACTTGTGAAAAACCCTTAGCAACAAGATGAGCTTTATGTTTATCAACTTTCCCATCTGGCCCATACTCGGTTCTGTAAATCCATTTGCATCTAGCAAGTTTTCGTCCCTTTGGTAGAGGAACAAGATCCCATCTATCATTTTCCAATAATGAACGATATTCTTCATTCATAGCTATGTCCCAATCTAGATGGCCTCGAACCTGGGTCCAAGCTCTGATACCATGTGGGAATTTACAAGGTAAGTTCCTCAGGAAGAACACCAAAGGACACCGCTCACAAACAGATCATAGATCAATACACCAGTATTTTTGACGTGGTTAAAACCCTCAAAGAGGGAAACAGTCCATGGCCTGAGCCAATGCAGCCACTTCAGGCAATTTATTATAAATAATGAAATTACATAAGCTTCTCTCATGAACAATTAACCTACAAATGACCCTCCATGCTCTTTAAATAGAGATCATGGACCAATCGGGTGTTAAGCCACAGATCAAGTGTCGGTAATACCGAGGAGAGAATGAACTGTTGGATCACTACATATCATGACCATCGGATTGTAAGTTACAAAATTACATAGTAAAGAAACACACTTTACCTAACTCTATACTAGACCAAGTTATACTTAACTATTTCCTATATGTCGGAATATCCTAACATAAGTCATGTGTTTTGACCTTAGCAGCATCACCTAGAAGTTATCTCTATGCTATTGAATTTGTTATCACAAAATCAAGCACTGAAGGGCTGCTAATCAGGTAAACTCTGTGTAACTATTTCAGACCAATCTTTTGACTAAGGATTAGCCTCCCTAGCCTGAGAGGGCTCTCTCAAAAAAGTTATTGATTTTGATTGTTGATAAGAGGGTTAACTCTAGTAAAGTAAATTTAATAAACATGTTGGCTGGACAGACATTAAAAAGAATTCCATTGGGCTTATGGAGTTGATCATATTCAGTAAACTATAACACTGCTCATGCATAGAAGTCAGGGCATGTAATGTTTAAATACTCAAAACAATATCTCATAGAAACCTCAGTTTACAAATACACACAGGAAGTCAGAGCAGCATAAGTGAATTCTGAGTGATTATGTATTCATACAACTGTAAAAACATTAATCATAAAGCAAAACCACATATATTGAGCATTTGAAACACTGTAAGAATCCTGAGAAGATAAGCAGCAAATTATATTACTAAACTGGGTTATTACACAAACCAAAGCAATACTCTCTTTCTCAAAATATCCAACCTCTATTACATAGATGATTCAGCTATATATAGAACATGATTCTAACTACTTGGAGCTTCCTCCTCCAGCATGAGGGGAGCTCGATGACTGCCACTAATGACACTTATCTACTTTTAACAAACTTATTTAATACAACAACCACTAACATAAGTTCTAAATAGTTTTAATCTAATTATAACTCTAACTCTATCTCCTTCGTAGAATGATTCCTCCTTGCAGCTTTGACACTTGGTTTCCTTTTCATTTGGCTGACATGGCATGAGATGAGAAATTAATGCCCCATGTTAGCTTTGGATACTGAAGGCTTTAATCTGCTCCGTGTTGGATGAGAATATCCCTTACTTTTCGGTTCTGGTCCCCCATCACTTCAAATATGCAGCAGCATGTACTTTAAGTCTCTTTAATAACCCAAAAACAATAGAACACCATCATGTTTCCTGATGAATTGGATGCTCCATCGATGGCCAAGTGTGCAAGCCAAAATTCCATGTATGCAATTCATTCAACACCTTATGATCGGCAATAAAGTGACTTTATAACAAAAATTTTACACTTGAGTCAAAACATTTCACCTTTTTAAAGGTACACCTACCTTGATCTGAATGGCTGTGATAGTTTCATTTGGTCTCCTACATATCCTTTGGGTGTTTCCTTTAGAAAATTCCTGATCATCTTACCAAACTGTTTGTCTGCATTTACAATCAACACCTACAGCGGTTTCGCAGTTTTGTAGCGCGCTGTGAAACTGCGAAACTGTTTTAAACAATTTTCAATTCTCTCTGAGATTTTAACTGCTCTGCCACCTGATTGCAAAACTCCTTTTTACCTTGGATATGTATAGCAGGGTTTACATGCCTTCAAAATAATGAACTTAAGCAAAATTTTTCAAAACTTAGAACAACACCTTACTTGGAATCAGCAATTTCATTTACCAGCTAATTTACTTAGCTGTGCCTTCAATTCTGCAACCTCCTTTCTCATGGCTTTGTTTTCAGCTCTTAAATGCATGTTTGTCTTTTTGATGACTTTGGCCTGTTTGAGAGCCGAAACTTTCCATGTGTAAACATCAGCCACTGAATCCACCTGGCCTACTAGGTCTTTACTTCCTTTCAACACAGCTTTTCGATAATTGGCATACCTAACTGCAGCCTCTCTCGTGGCACTCTTCATCTTAGCAATTTCAATTTCAGTTGCCTCCAACTGGTCCTTTATGGCTATAATATTTCCTCCTTGGGAAATGATGACTTTTCTATTTGAGCCTTTTTTCTTGATTTCCTCTGCCTCCTCTGTTCTGGGCAATTCCTTAGATACCTCTGTTCTAGGCAGTTTCTCAGCTTCCCTTGCTTGCTTTCTTGTGAGAGGTCTTCTTGGTTTGAAGATAAACTCATCACCTGGTTCATCAAACCTCAGTCTTTTTGAAGCCCTGGATTTCTTATTGCTTTCCGGTGTTGACTGTGTCAAGTCAACGTGCATTGGTTCAATGTGCACCGACTCAACTTGCTCAAACTCAATAGCTTCCAACAAATCACTCAAGTTGGCCTTTGATACCGGGCTTTCCTCAACAGCCACTGCTTTGCCTTTTTCTTTGCTTATTTGACTCCTTGTCTTCACCCTTGACACTTTTTCAGATTCATTTGGCCCAGGTACAGTCTTCTTATGCTGGGCTTTTCCTTTTGCTGATTGCTGAGGTTGTTCTTTAATAACCAGTGGCTTGACTGATTTCTTTAACTGTGACTTGACCTTCTTTTTATCCCTAGCTTCCTTCTGAAGCTCAGCTATCGTGGGTTCTTCAACTGACTGCTCTTTTTCTCTAACGGGCTGTGGAGTAAGACCTGTTTTTCTTTGAAAACCCGCCATGAAAATGAACGAGTCCCAATCCCTACCGATTTTCTGAAGACCATTCAAAACTAAC
>APFE030787961.1:153577-182022 GCA_000404065.3 Pinus taeda
CCTTTTTAACTTTAAGATTGAATGGAGTCACCAAGGTAGAATGCAGCCTCGAACACCTTCCTGAGCTTCTGCTACCTTCAGAAGTTCAGTCTCAAGTTTTCGGGAATGGGTAATCTTCAGACTCCCGGCAGACGCACCAAAATGTTATCACAAAATCAAGCACTGAAGGGATGCTGATCAGGTAAACTCTGTGTAACTATTTCAGACCAATCTTTTGACTAAGGATTAGCCTCCCTAGCCTGAGAGGGCTCTCTCAAAAAAGTTATTGATTTTGATTGTTGATAAGAGGGCTAACTCTAGTAAAGTAAATTTAATAAACATGTTGGCTGGACAGACATTAAAAAGACTTCCATTGGGCTTATGGAGTTGACCATATTCAGTAAACTATAACACTGCTCATGCATAGAAGTCAGGGCATGTAATGTTTAAATACTCAAAACAACATCTCATAGAAACCTCAGTTTACAAATACACACAGGAAGTCAGAGCAGCATAAGTGAATTCTGAGTGATTGTGTATTCATACAACTGTACAAACATTAATCATAAAGAAAAACCACATATCTTGAGCATTTGAAACATTGTAAGAATCCTGAGAAGATAAGTAGCAAATTATATTACTAAACTGGGTTATTACACAAGCCAAAGCAATACTCTGTTTCTCAAAATATCCAACCTCTATTATATAGATGATTCAGCTATATATAGAACATGATTCTAACTACTTGGAGCTTCCTCCTCCAGCATGAGGGGAGCTCGATGACTGCCACTAATGACAATTATCTACTTTTAACAAACTTATTTAATACAACAACCACTAACAGAAGTTCTAAAGAGTTTTAATCTAATTATAACTCTAACTCTATCTCCTTCGTAGAATGGTTCCTCCTTGCAGCTTTGACACCTGGTTTCCTTTTCATTTGGCTGAGATGGCATGAGATGAGCAATTAATGCCCCATGTTAGCTTTGGATACTGAAGGCTTTAATATGCTCCGTGTTGGATGAGAATATCCCTTACTTTTCGGTTATGGTCCCCCATCACTTCGAATATGCAGCAGCATGTACTTTAAGTCTCTTTAATAACCCAAAAACAATAGAACACCACCATGTTTCCTGATGAATTGGATGCTCCATCGATGGCCAAGTGTGCAAGCCAAAATTCCATGTATGCAATTCATTCAACACCTTATGATCGGCAATAAAGTGACTTTATAACAAAAACTTTACACTTGAGTCAAAACATTTCACCTTTTTAAAGGTACACCTGCCTTGATCTGAATGGCTGTGATAGTTACATTTGGTCTCCTACATATCCTTCGGGTGTTTCCTTTAGAAAATTCCTAATCATCTTACCAAACTATTTGTCTGCGTTTACAATCAACACCTACAGCGGTTTCGCAGTTTTGTAGCGCGTTGCGAAACTGTTTTAAACAATTTTCAATTCTCTCTGAGATTTTAACTGCTCTGCCACCTGATTGCAAAACTCCTTTTTACCTTGGATATGTATAGCAGGGTTTACATGCCTTCAAAATAATGAACTTAAGCAAAAATTTTCAAAACTTAGAACAACACCTTACTTGGAATCAGCAATTTCATTTACCAGCTAATTTACTTAGCTGTGCCTTCAATTTTGCAACCTCCTTTCTCATGGCTTTGTTTTCAGCTCTTAAATGCATGTTTGTCTTTTTGATGACTTTGGCCTGTTTGAGAGCTGGAACTGTCCATGTGTAAACATCAGCCACTGAATCCACCTGGCCCGCTAGGTGTTTACTTCCTTTCAACACAGCTTTTCGATAATTGGCATACCTAACTGCAACCTCTCTGGTCGCACTCTTCATCTTAGCAATTTCAATTTCAGTTGCCTCCAACTGGTCCTTTATGGCTATAATATTTCCTCCTTGGGAAATGATGACTTTTCTATTTGAGCCTTTTTTCTTGATTTCCTCTGCCTCCTCTGTTCTGGGCAATTCCTTAGATACCTCTGTTCTAGGCAGTTTCTTAGCTTCCCTTGCTTGCTTTCTTGTGAGAGGTCTTCTTGGTTTGAAGATAAACTCAACACCTGGTTCATCAAACCTCAGTCATTTTGAAGCCCTGGATTTCTTATTGCTTTCCGGTGTTGACTGTGTCAAGTCAACGTGCATTGGTTCAATGTGCACCGACTCAACTTGCTCAAACACAATAGCTTCCAACAAATCGCTCAAGCTGGCCTTTGATACCGGGCTTTCCTCAACAGCCACTGCTTTGCCTTTTTCTTTGCTTATTTGACTCCTTGTCTTCACCCTTGACACTTTTTCAGATTCATTTGGCCCAGGTACAGTCTTCCTATGCTGGGCTTTTCCTTTTGCTGATAGCTGAGGTTGTTCTTTAATAACCAATGGCTTGACTGATTTCTTTAACTGTGACTTGAACTTCTTTTTATCCCTAGCTTCCCTCTGAAGCTCAGCTATCGTGGGTTCTTCAACTGACTGCTCTTTTTCTCTAACGGGCTGTGGAGTAAGACCTATTTTTCTTTGAAAACCCGCCATGAAAATGAACGAGTCCCAATCCCTACCGATTTTCTGAAGACCATTCAAAACTAACAATTTAACCAGACCATGGTGAAATAAAGATGTTTCACAGTCATCCTTTCTTAATTGCACTTTTTCACACATTTTGCTCAGAATTCGAAACAAGTAAAAGGGAATGTCTATGGATGTTTTACCAGTAAAATGCAACAACAACTTGAAGTGGTAAGAATAGACTTTATTATATCTTCCCTCACAAGTTAAGTACTTCTGAATACAGGTGAGAAGCAGGGCATAATGGTCCTTAACATAGTTTCTAGGCACTGCTTTTGTCAGGTCCTCATTCACATAAGCCTCTTTCAAGAATTATTTGCATGGATTCATATCGAACTTGAAGCTCTTAAACCATTCTTGCCCCCCTCTTGGGATCTTAGTTACTGCAGCTATTTCCTCCGGAGACACTTTAACTTCTAACATAGCTATTTTATAATTCAAACCGGTGAAGTTTAAAGAAAAATCCTTTGTTACCTGAGCATGGCCACCCTGCAGCTTCTTACAGAAATTCCAACAGCCGACAAGCTTGAAGGCTTCCTTCACACCCTCATCTCTTAATGCTAAGTCTAAACCTTCAGGCTCTGTTCTCTGACATTTTCCAGACCGGTGTTCTCTCTTCTCCATCTTGCCTTTGAAATCTTCGCACTGACAATGAAAAGCAGCTTCAACTGGAATGGTAATTCAATCCTTTTTGACTAAGCCTCGCTTGTAAACAGGCTCACTTGAAAGCAGCTTCACTTGCAAACTCACATATAATCGTCACACGGGCTTGTCACTTATGTATCATTCACGATCATCATAAAGATCCATGCATAGTAAAACTCATTTGAATTAATACTGATGCGCATGTCTGCAAATCTATTAGTGGAGTGATGGTTAATGAGCGTTTGGGAGGTACGGAGAACTGACGTGAGAGGACGGAAATGGTGACTCATAACGGACTTGACCCCTTTTAGAAATATTCGCTGCAAAACGCACGAATCTGCGATTTCGCAGTGTGATTAGTTTTGAATTGTCATAATGCGCTGCGAAATGGCTTGATGGTGATGATGTGAAATGGCTAAACAATAATTATGTAGTGGAACTGACCAATAAGAGACTGCGCTGCGAAATTACCGAAAGGATCGGTGACATGGATTAGACAAGACATGTCTTATGAAAGGATGATCGTGGAGGATGACCGATAGGATTAGAGTACACTTTACATCAAACATCTTTAAAGCTTCAACCCTTAGTAAGAAACATAGACTAAAAGAAATTTAACACCAACTTTAGGCATTGAACTTGGGCAAAGGGTTATATACAAATGTTTACAGTTCTAAGTGATAACAGAATTTATGTTTTAGAGCCTGGACTTCTAAACATGGTTAGAGTTTCAACAATAAGAAAGCCCTTTTCACCAATAACAGCCATGCATGCTCACTCTAACTGAACATTGAACATATTTTCTTATGCAAGACAATAATGTGTAAGTGGATAGCACTATATTAAAGGAACACTTAAATGTAACTATATAGATAAGATTAAGTTTGAAATAAACTACATATACCCCCCTTGACCAGTGTGCCCACTTGGATATGAGAATTCCTTTACCATAAATAATTTTCAACCAATCATCACCCTACAAGTATGATGCCATGTAACACCTATTTGATTTCTAACTTATTGTACATTTAGATTTTACATCAATAAATGCAAATTCTAGGTTTGTCACGAGAAATTTTGTTCCCATGAGGAGGTTGGAATTAGTACAATTGAGTATAGATTCTATCACTTTAAGATTAATGAAAGAAGGTTAGAAGAATCTAGTTGTGTTTATGGGACTGTCAGTTTTGTCAAGTTGTGTCAATGGTTAAAGAGGCAACCAAGTATGCAACATTGTAGCAAGATTTTGTCGAATAGCCACAAGATTCATAACATTATTAACACTCATTCATGAATGCATTTTGAATCAACTAGGAATTTTGATTTTGAGGCTCCTAACCAAAATTCTTATTGGCAAGGGCATTCTTAGGTGTTTGTGTTTACCCTTGATGTGCTTTGGTTTCATATATTAATTTTATTCTTTCTTACGACAAAACGTTGTCTCTTTTACTACTACAATCACTTTTTGTGTTCCATTTATTTTATTTATTTTATGTTGACTATCTTAAACTAATGATATCTACAATCATCAAATCTTGTACCTTCACCCTCGTAATTAAAATTAGAGAAACAAATATATGAATTAAAGGTTAGTTGAAATGGAACAAATGACACATTCTAATGTATCCCGTGGAAATATACCAATAACTTACATTAGGAAATCCTAACCACCATCAACACACTATCTTTATGGAAAAAAGTGCATCAGGGAAGATGGGTCTAGGTGGAGTTCATGTAGTCATGTTCAGGTCAAGGAAGAGGTCCAATCTATCTCGACACCATAAACTGAAGACCATGAAAACTAATTGGAAGAAAGGACCATTGTCGGATGAGAAAATATCCTCTTGGGTTTAATTATTCATATGAACAAGAAATATTGATTTACAAGATGCTAACAATGCAGTCCTAGATATTTTTTGACCCCAAGAAATTTTTTGTCCATTTTTAAAGCATCTATGTCCAAATTATAGCATGAATCTATTATTATCTCGCTCATTTATTGGATAGTGATTGTGTATTGTAACTATTAGATGGATGTTGTAGCAGAGTATTTTGCATAAAAATAGAGGGGTAGGAGAAATTTAACTGTTGTTCTTAATCATTTTAAGTTGTTTCTCATTCTATTCTTTGTTGATTTTTAATTTCTCCCAAACACCTCTGTTGAATCCAAGAAGGGTGTGCTTTGAAAGAAAAGCCATATTTCAAGAATTCAAGAGCGATTTAGCCACTGTGTTTTTCAAAATTCTTGTTTTTCTAGATAATTATAAACCAAATTTAGAGACATGAAAATGAAACCTTGAAAACACTCAAACAGCCAAAAATAAATGAATTACATGCCAAGAAAACATAATAGTTAACGAAATGTATGTGTTTTTATCATAGAAACATGGACATTTCCAACATGTTCTAATTTGCAAATCATATATAGGTGTGGGTAGAAGAAGTATCCAAACTTTTAGTAACATATTTACTATAGAAGTATAAATATTATTAATAGACATGGAATTGAATACTTAAATTTCAAAATGATAACTCTCGAGAAACAATTATCTATCCATATATGCACAATGAGGTTTCTCATATTGAGAATTTTGGATAATGTGCAAATTTCCTTCAAATAAAAACTCTAAGAATGCATATGATTCATCAAACAGTTGATCATGCAAGGAAGAAAGTATTAAGTATATTAAATGAGTGGTCATAGAGTAGTTTGTAAAGGACAAATATTCAGTGTATTATTGATTCCAAAAGACCATCAAATCTTTTTCCATTAATATGATCGAACTATTGTAAAAAAGAAGATAAACAAGGGCACACAGAGATGTTTATCCCCAAAATTAGTCAATTGCAAAGGAGTGTCATCAACAATAAAAGACATTAGGGTCAGTAGGTAAGTACATCATTTTGTTTGGGGCATATTGCATTAACTTGGTTCTCCCTAAATAGTAAATATTGAAAGCTTGATTCAATACCACATTCATTAAGATTCATTTTCAAATAGAAATAATTGCAATTTAATATACCAGAATAACTAGAACTAAATTTTTATTTTCGAGGATTTAGAGGAGTGTA
This sequence comes from Pinus taeda, assembly GCA_000404065.3. Classification (NCBI taxonomy): domain Eukaryota; kingdom Viridiplantae; phylum Streptophyta; class Pinopsida; order Pinales; family Pinaceae; genus Pinus; species Pinus taeda. Next base: position 159,852 of record APFE030787961.1, read on the forward strand.
CATAGATGGTCAAACTTTAACATAACTAGAGCGATGTGCTAGGATGGAACAAAAGTAAAAGAAATTGAGGAACCAGAGCCATGGAAGAAGGAAAAAAACCCCATAGAAGAAATTGCGATCCTTCTTCACACAATCATTCAACTAAGTGACTCTGAAGGTGTCATCAAAATTCAAGAACTATATAAAAGCCATGTAATGACTCTACTTGTCAAGTGGTTCATCATACATGCTTGTCATTCGATGTGAGGGTCAAGCTAAGCTTGTGGTAGTTGGGCTAAGCCTGGAAGACCTCCTGACCATCATTGCTACTGAATATTTAACCAAATAACGAAGGTAGGTCCACCTGCAAAGAGCTTAAGATAATGAAGCTCATTCAATGAACTTGCACAACGCAGACATGAAAACATAGTGATTGATCTAGACTTAAATAGCAACGCAACAAATTACAGAGATAACCACATACACAAAGATGCAATGGAAATAATACTTCATTTCACTAATGGAAAATACTGAAATATGCTTATAACCAGAAATGGAAATAAACTAGCTAGGGCGATGGTAGCTTATCTCTGAGAAGAGATGTGTGGCTACATGCCTCTGAACTGTGTTACAATGAGGCTTGAAGGCCTATTTATTGTTGAGAAACAATGGAAAACCCTTCATATTCCAAAACCTAACCCTAGAAGATGAAACGCCAAATTGTGGGCCCCATTTTTGGGTAAGTTGGTACATCAACTTCCTGGGGTCTCGAATTGGACGTATTATCTCCGTTTGACATGCATGATAGCCCGTTGGAAATATATCTCCAAGGAATATGACGGAAAATACGATTTTTAGACAAAAAACGGCCTCAAAACGGCTCCGGAAGTTTAGGACCCAAAAAAATGCTAAAAATAGTAAACTGTGCTGTAATTAAGGAAATTGAAAAAACTGAAAGAAGCACTAGAGGGGATCCAAGTGGAATTAGAGGGTGGCCACCAATATCAACCTGGATCAGTGATACAACTGAAAATGGAGTATTTTACATGTTAGATTTTTATTTCTTGCTGGCGGGAATCATAGGGTGGGACATGGTGATGAAAATGGATATGATATGGAATTATATGGGATAAAATTTGAGTAAAGGGTACAATGAGATTTGATTCGTTGTATAGTACCTGCTCAAATCTATCAGGTATATATTGAAATATTCAAATTAAGAAGATGACACATTAAATTGTGAAATAAAATTATTAAATACCATGGAATAACTTACCTTAAAACTTATTTCCAAAGAATCTAAGAGTTGGAATAGAGTTCTTAAGTTATCACAATAAAAATAATACATATTGGAGATATTATAAACACATGGATCATATATATCAAACTAAATGTGGTATCTAAAGAAATATCTTCTTACACCTAGTGTCCTAGATGGACAAGGAAAGGTTTTGTCAAACAAATGATACTTCCATGAATTACATATAGATCCATATATCTTAGTTGGAAAATGATCAATGTCGCAAGAATAACAAAGGTTGGAATGACAAGCAAAATTTAAAACTCTCCTCGAAAAACTTATATATAAAGTGGAGTAACAAGGTCTATCACATCAAACCTACAATTTGTAATGGGAAATCCTCAAATTTTCTCTAAAGAAAGAGGCCCCATTGAGGGGGTCAAGAAAAGGTATGAGGCCCCACCAATTTGATATTTTAATAAGTTGGAATCTTGGTTTGTCAATTTTGGCCCTAAGTAGGCAAGGCAAGATCAAAGAAGATGAACCCCTTGGAAGAGTTCAAAAGGGGAAGGCCACATAAGGCTTTATATAGAGATCTAAATCCAAGGACCTCCTTCATAAAAATAGTTAGACATGTATTGAAAGAATGTAGACAATGACCCATCTAAATCTTGATAAAGAAAATAGAACAACCCTTTAATCCCATAATAAATGGGGCATCTAAAAATAAGGTGATCCTCTAGCTTTATTTCATGTATATATCAAAGCTAGCTGATGTTATTGAGAAGTGAAATATCATGATGATGAGTTTCAACTTGACACTAATGTAACCCCACTTTGAACCCACGAACGGTGGTTTGAAGTGAGGCATCTACTGCTCTTATGTGTACGTGGGTTAAACAATAATAACCCCTCTCATTTGCATGATGTGTTCCTAGTACAAATCCATCTTAGATTCGAGGCCATGGAAACATGAACTCCAAGTTCGTTGAATTTATTGACAATAAATAACCTCTTTGACAACCTAATACAAACATATAATGATTTTGCTTACATTAGAGGTGTATGTCACTTGAATTGTGTTACAACTTTAATCGTTCCCCACAAAAAGGTATCATGCTCCATTGTGATGATGCATCCACCCTAATGGAGAAAAAACCTATGAAGTAAAATGAGTTTGAACATTATGTAACTTTAATAGTGCCCCACATTTACCCCCTGGCTCACTACTCATGGAAAATGTGAAGCTATTTCAAGCATTGATGTGGATAATATCATTTTATTTTCTCTTATGTATAGTATTCTACTTTGACACAATTGAGTTTTTTTAGAAAACAAAATATTTGAATCGAGGGTTAACTCCTTTTGCATTAGAACTAGAGAGGCCTTGTAATTATGAGTGAACTATACATTGACAACTCCCTATGTGGGAGAGTACTACAAGCTCCATCCCAACATGAAGTGTAGATATTTTGAGCAATTTTGATTGAGGTTTTGAAAATTATCGAATTATACATTTAGTATATATGGTAATAAGGGTATTACCCACAAACACATACCCTCGAGATCAATACCTAATTCTCTAAAAATCAAATGGTGCCAATATTCTTAGTTAGAGGTGAATGATTCTCCTAGGAGGTTTGTTTGTTGGTTTTAGGTGTTGTTTATAGCCTTGGATGTTAAGTAGTGAAGGGATTTGGGAGTTAAGGGCTAAGGAAAAACGACATGGGGACTAGGGGATTTAGGGGTTAAGGGCTTAAGGATTAGGGGATTTAGTTGTTAAGGGTTAAGTTTTAAGGGTCACGAGTTATGTGGATAAGGGGTAAACGTTTAGGTGGTTCATGAATTCTAGGTTAGGAGTTAGTGGCATAAGGTTTAATGGGCAAAGGGGTTGATGAGTTGTGTGTTATGAGTGTGGGGGTTAATGGATTATGTCTTGGGGGTTATGAGTATATGGAATTTAGTATAAAGTTCTTATTCAATTTTTCATAAAGACAATATGTTTTGGAGTTATTTGAATACCCTAAGAAGATACACTTTTGACTCTGTGCACGAAGTTTGTTTCTCCTTTCATAAGAAATCAAGGTATAGAAGGTTGAACCAAAGATCATGAGATGCCCCACCGAAGGAATGTGGCCATACAACACTGCATAGGGAGTCTTATTTTTTAGAGCATGAGACGGGAACTTTACATAGAATTGCATCAACCCGAAACTTGAAATTTACATTTTTTAAAAACATCATTGAACAAACCATATTTAATATTGTCATGCTCATTCTTTTAGATACACCATTGTATTGAGGATTATAAGTCATAGTGGTTTGATGTTGAATCCCATGCTAGCAAAGATAGTTTTAAAATTCATTTAATGTATATATTCTCTTCTATTATAAATAGAAATAGAGCCAATATGATACTATGTATCATTTTCAATCCATGCATGAAAGCTTTTTAAAGTTTCAAAAGATTAATATTTATTCTTCAATAGATATACCCAACACATTTTAGTTTAGTCATCAATAAAAGTCATCATATATTTATTTTCATTTGCAGAAGGAGCAAGCCTAGGGCCACAGATGTCAGAATGAATCAGTTCAATCTTTCTATGTGCTCTAGAAAAATAATCATGAAACGGTTGCTTATTATATTTTTCTAATATATGAGCCTCACATTGCTTCAATTTCCTTGGAATGGTTGGAAAACGGGTAACACTACCATTTCTCTTCAATAAACGTAGATTGTCATAGTTCAGATGTCCAAATCTTGCATGCCATAAAATACTAGATGGAAATATACCTTCATTATACTAAGAGTTGCATGCATAGTTCTCTACATGAGCAGATATTCCTTTTCATTTCAAGAGTCTTCCTTCTTCTATTCCTATTGTGACAAGTGAATTATTTCATTCTTTTCTCACTTAAACTTTTCTATCAAACATATGACTGGAGTTTCCTTGTTGACAAATGTGAACCAAGGGCAAAAAATTTCTTTGCAACTATGGGAGGTAGAGAACATCATGTAGAAGAAAGTTAGGGAGTCCAGGCATTTTGATATTGATGGTACCAATTTCGGATGGCTTTAGTTTTGACTTTTTAATCAAGTAGACTTCTCCTGTACATTGTCCCTAAAATATTCAAACAAATGTTTGTGAAAGGTCATGTGGCAAGTTGTACCTGTCTCAAGCAACCATGCATCTTTCGAAGAGGAAAATGAATTATTAAAGATGTCTTCAGTTACTCCAATATTGTAATGCCCCACAATATAATGAGAGGAATCAGGTGCTTCACTTTTCTGTGGATCTAGTGTTTTACCTTTCTCTTCATTTCCTTCTTGCTTGATTTCATCCCAAGAGAGCTTGCATGTGGATGCATCATGCCCATTTATATTCTATAATATACAATGAAGATAAGGTCATCCTCCTTGGTCATGTTTTCCCTCATTCCTCTATTATTCTTCTTTCCATGTCCTCTTTTGCCACCTCTTCCTCTAGAAGAATCTTGTGTCTGATTCTTCTCTTTTTGGTGCAACACAGACAACTTCTTAAAAATACTGAGCAATTTTATTCCTCTTCCCAAAATATTTCTCTCTTTCTACAAAATTATTCACAAGAGTGTCAAACGTAATATCTCTAAGTTGGCCACTAACTTGTAATGATTTAATATAGTGAGAATATGTAAAATATATTTCCTTCAAAAAAGTTGTAACACCTCCCTCCCACATATTTCCAAGAAACTGGGTAGCCAGGGTGAACATGTGACAAGAATCCAATATGATAAGACTCAACCTTCCAGGTAATATTAAGGAAATCAAGTCAACAAAACAAGACCTTACAGACCTCCCTCAGGTGTTTCATGACCCCTGGGATTTAATCCACCACTCCAGGTGCCCAACCCTTAGATTAACCTAACATTTCAATGAATTAAACCCAAAGTCACTCCCATGACAATTCATGCATGTGATTGGAACCCTATAGTTTCTCCCACAATGCCTGCAAGGGAGAGACTATAGTCTTTTGGAACTAGTTCTCTACTAGACAGTGTGATATTTAAGCCACTTTTTCAGGGCTAGTCTCCAAACCAATTCCTGGAACTTTATTAGACTTTCCAATACAATAAATTAAAGCAAGGAAAAGCCTCTAGCATAAAATTTGACGAAGGGAGTGACCTAACCAAGCATGACCATGACATACATTTTGTCAAGCACTTAGTACATATGAAACCTACAAGTGTAAATAGCAGATCTGAGCATAGGGGTCTTATGCTTATCTCAGATTCCCTACGAACCATTGATTCCTCAACACATCAACTTCCATTCCATCCATTAGGTGATAGATGAATTTTTCATTCATTTACAAGTAAAAACATGAGGAGATCCATACATAGTAGTTGTCATATAACATATACATAACCAAGAAAATAGGGACAAAAATATCAATGAAATCACAAACATATACACCAAATATAATCCATCATAATACTCATATATATCAGGAGAAATATCCTTTCATTAATGATGCAAAATCCAAACTGAGGATGGTACTTCCAAGTTCCACCCACCTATAGAATGGCTGAGCCAAATCTCTCTCAACAATTCACCCTTGTGCCATATTCCAAGCATGAATGTGAGATCTCATAGAACACATCAATCAAAACTCATCGAAGGCTTCTAGAGGTCATCCACCTCAATTAATCAAAAAATGATTCCACCTCACAGCCGGACATCACAAAACTATCATCAGATTGGTATCCATCCAAGCATTCCAGGGCTTCCAAAGCATATGTTCCAACCCAGCTCCTAGGACTAGTAATTCAACCCATGGCTTCTATCGAGCTTTGGAGCATGTGTCCAACCAAGGCTCTAGTACTAGTAACTCAACCCACAACTTCTATCAGGCTTCCAGAGTGTTTGTCCAACCAAGGCTTCTAGGACTAGTAACTCAACCCACCAAGGGCTTCCATAACCTTTTTCCAACTAGTGGTTCCAGGACTAGTAACTCAACCAGAGTTGTTGCAGGGCTTCTAGAGTGTTTGTCCAACCAAGACTTCTAGGACTAGTAACTCAACCCAAGCCATTATAGGGCTCCGAGAGCATTTTTCCAACCAAGTCTTCCAAGAACTCATAACTCAACCCAATCTAAGGAAACATGAGAACCAACAAAAACAAAACAACAAAATAAACCCACAATATGCATTGTTATCTAGGAAATGGAAAGGCTAGGAAAATCCACTATCAATCCAAGAAATCCTTTGTGCTAGTGACATATCATAACCAAGAAACCACATGCATGTGCAATGCCTACCAAAACTAGTGAGGAAGGCATACATGCTACTCAGTACCTGCAAGAAAAGCCCGTTATAATTGTTGATCCCAATGCTCACTTGCACTTTCCTTATCTTCCTTTTCCTTCTTTCTCTAAAAATCCTAGTATGCCACACCCTCCAAGAGTGCTCCAAGAAAACTCTAAGTAACCAAGAGCATGAGAGAGAGAAAGAGAATAATGAGAGAGTTCCAACACTGAACTGACCAAGTCTTTCCCACTGGTGCTCATAAGCCTTTTCATTAATGAGGCCTCTATTTTCTTCATTTACCGTTATTTTCCTTAATTTTCCTCCTCACATGCAACTTGTAACCTTTCACCTTGCTTTCTCCTAATTTCCATTACTTTCATAACTAAAATTCCAACTAATGTCTCACACCTTTCCAAAAGCTTTCTCATTTCCTTTTGCAATTTCCTTAGTCATAATAAATAAAATCAACATCCATTAGGATGTTCCCCCACCATTCAGGTTGGAATACATGTCCCATCACCGTGGCCTTATAAATATATTTTACATGGAATTTTCACTAATCTTGTTACAAAATTTGTGAGAGGAACATCCATTTTAACTCTAATGGATTCTACATCATGCATAGTATCCTTGATTTCAAAGGTTAGGGCAAGGGGATCATCATCTTTAAAGTATAGATTGAAATATTTGATCATTAGTTAGACTACCTCATTCTTAGAGTGTGATTCATATGTCTTTCAACTTCTTTAAAGAATTAAAAGCCTTGGACATAATTGGTGCAATGTGATGACTCACCTCTTCATTTATCGATGCAACAATCAAGGTATAGGCATTTTTTTCCTTCTCATCCCGTATGGCGCACTTCTTGTCTAATGTGGGTTTTGCGGGAAGATTGTCATATTATCCTTCACATACTCCTTTCCATAATTCATTGAAAATGAGGGTATGCTTTAATTTTTTGACCATTCATGGTAATTATCTTTTCTAGTGAGAACTACTTCAACAATGGAGATGAGTGAAATAATATCTACAAAATTATGATTTGGGCATTGAATAGTCAAAATACTTGCAATAATAGCCTTTCATAAAAAATCTAATATATCTCTACAAATATTAGAGACCCACCTTACAACTTCGCCCCAATTATCTTTAAACAAAATAACCCAAGAAAATGATGAAACTTGTTGATCTCTAATAGCCACTTTGATTTAAACCAACTCTTCATCCCATATTTTCCCAATCTAGGAGGATTAGGTGTCAACAATATATTAAGAACTAAAATAAAAACATACAAACACATCATAGTATAAATTGAACCCTTAATATGTGTGAACATTTGTTTCATGAAAACCACAACCCAAGGTAAAAGGGCGATGTGCCATCTTAATCATGTATATAATGTGGGAAGGGTGCTATAGTTGCATGTGTTATATGATATGATTAATTTCCAACAACTGTATGAGATCAAAAGGAGTCATATAGTATGGGTAAGTTATCGAACGATATAGGCCTAACATAAATAAACTATGGTGTTTTGGTTAAACATCAAAAACTCAAATGGAGAATCACCTTTATTTGAAAAAAAAGAGATGTATAGCTTGCAACATGAAATGTGCACAGGAGTAGGAAAAGACAAGAAATAATCCATGTATTCCCCTATTGGAGAGTGATTATTGTCTACCCTTTTACAAAATATTTTTTTGTACGTAAATTGAGGTAGATGAAAATTGTGTGTAATAAGTATGCATAAGATGGTCTTGAAACTAGTAAGTTCATGAATCCATAAGACTATAAGGTCATTGGCATCATCATAATCATTGTCACCATCTTCATTATTATCATCAACACCACCATCGTTGTTATCATTATTGTCATCATTAACATTACATCATAATGACCATTCATGTCATCACCATCATCTTCATCATTTTCATTTTCATCATTATCAACATTGTCATCAAATGTTCATAATTATTAGTGTCATAAGAAATATCATCAACCCAAAAACTATGATGAATTTTAGAAAATAGTTGTTTAGGACACATGTGATATATGCATGAGAAATAAAAACTCTATAGATAATCATCATCATCATCATCATCATCACCATTATCGTTATCATTATCATTGTCAGCATCCCCATCATCATAATTAATGTAATTTCTATCATCATTATTGTCATTGGCATTGACATGATCATTCATGCCATTATTGTTGTTGATGATGACAATGATAATAATGATGATCATATGATGGTTAAATTGATGATAATGGTTATGATTATTTTAATGAAAACATTTAAAAATTGTGAATATTTTCCATGGTCATTAGCTTTTCATCATCATAATCATTGTCATCATCATCGTCATCATCATCATCATCATCATCATCATTGTCATTGTCATTGTAACTACCATTATCTTTATCATCATTATCATTATCATCATAACCACCATTCATATCATCATCATCATCTTCATCATCATCTTCATCATGATTTTTGGCATTGTCATCAGTTATTCATAATGTCAATGTCATAAGAAATATCATCAATGGAAACAATTTGATGAGTGTTGGAAAATGGATGCAACAGAAGATGCAAAAATGGCTGCAACAATGGATGTAAAATCAGCTACAAAAGTGGATGCAAACATAGATGTAATATTCAATACAAAATTGGACACAAAATACGATGCAAACATGTATGAAAAAGTGGAAGAAAACATGGGTGCAATAGTAGGTGCAAAACTTGGTGCAAATTGTGGTGAAACAAAAGTAGATGTAACAATGGACACAAAAAGGACACAAAGTTGCGTGCAAAAGGAGGCAAACTTGGATGAAAAATAAGATGTAAAATAATGTAAACATGGGCAAACATGGGTGCAACAATGGACACAAACATATATGCAAAAGTGGATGTAATAGAACTAGGTGCAAAAGTAGATGTAAAATTAGACACAAAACCTGATGCAAAACCTAACATAAAAGTGGATAGAAAATGGGATGCAAAAAAATACACAATATTTGATGCAAACTTGGACACAAAAGAGGATGCAAATGTGGATGCAAAATTAGAACGAAATGTGGGTGAAATGGTAGGCACAAAACATGGCACAAATTGTGGTGCAACAAAAATGGATGCAAAAGTAGATGTAATAGTAGAAAAAATAAAAGATGAAAACTTGGATGCAAAACAAGATGAAAAAAAGAAATCAAAAGTGGATGCAAAGATGGGTGCAATTGTGGACACAAAGTTGTATGCAAAAATCGATGTTGAAAGATGATACAAAAGTAGATACAAAACAAGATGCAAAACTTGATGGACAAACCTGACACAAAAGTGGATTATAAAAAAGATGCAATATTTGATGCAAATTTGGATGTAAAAGAGGATGGAAATGTGGATGCAAAATTGGAAGAAAATGTGGGTACAACAGTAGGTGAAAAACATAGTGCAAATTGTAGCACAAAAAAAGTGGATGTAAAAGTGAATGCAATGATAGAACTAAAAAAGGACGCAATCGAAGATGGAAAAGAAGATGCCAAAAGGGATGCAAAAGTGGATGTAGATATAGGTGAAATAGTGGATGAAAAATTGGATACAAAAGTGGATGAAATAGATGTTGATGCAAAAGTAGATGCAAAATGAGATGTAAAACCTTATGCAAAACCTAACGCAAAATTTGATACAAAAAAGGATGAAAAAATCGAATCAAAAGTAAATGAAAACTTAGATGCAAATGAGGATGAAAACATGGATGCAAAATTAGAAGCAAAAGTGGGTGCAAAGGTAGGCACCAAACTAGCCACAAATTTTGGCACAACAAAAGTGGATTCAATAGTGGACACAATAATGCATGCAATAGAGGATGCAACTATGGATGAAAAACAATATGAAAATGTGGATGCAGAAAAAGTAGATGCAAAAATAGATGTAAAACTAGGCACAAACCTTGACGCAAAACGTGGCACAAAGGGGGATGCAAAAAATGATGTAAAAGAGGATGTAAAAAATTATTCAAAAGTTGATGCAAGTGTAGGCACAAAAAAGTGGATGCAATAGACGATGCAAAAGTAGGTGAAACAAAATTAGGTTCCAAACTTGACGCAAAACCTAGCACAAAACTTTGTGAAACAGATGGTGCAAAACTTGGTGCAAATGATGGCATAAAACTTGGTGCAAAACCTTGTGAATAACCTAGTGCAACACTTGGTTCTAAAATTGGTTGAAGGCTTGGTGCAAAAATTGGTACAAATTTTGCATCATGTTTAGGACCATATTTGATAAATTGATGCAAATAGCACAAAAAATGGGCTCTACACACAAAAAAGGAAGCAATAAGGGATGCTAACCATAGGGTTTTGTTGTAGTGAATCTCTAAGGTACAACCCTTGCATACATCATGCTCCTCAAGTGATACTTTATGTAGGCCAGTGGTTATTTACTGCATAATTTTTAGGGCTCCATGATGCCAATGGCTCAATCTCCTATGTCATAGTTCACCTACATCGCGAATTTACACCTTATCTTCCTTACTTCTTAATGCAGCATAATCTTCCACATCAAGTTTATACAGGTTGTTCACATGAACCCAAATCTTCTTCACTTGTATAGTTGCTATCTATCCTAGGAATTTTTTCCCTTTTGTTGACACCTAATCTTTGGGATTAGATAAATGCATGTAAAATAATGTAAATACAAAATAAGTAGAATTCGAATATGAAGAGCCTCTATGAGATGAAGCAAATGAGTCTCTTCCTCCATAGATATATATATAGTGTTAATGCATAATAACAATTCGCTTTGAGGATTTACCTCCTAGCCTCACATGGTATCGAACCATAGGTCCCATCCTCTATCTTTGTCTCCCTCCCTACGCTTGTAACTCCATCCTTCCTATGTTCTGCATATTTTTGTTGAATTGTTACCTATGTTCCGCAATTAAAAAAGAAAACCTCTCCCTAATCCGTATCATGCTTTCCAATCCATTTCAGCACCACTATACTGGAAGCCCAACAAAAACCTAATATTTAAAAATTGATTCAGAGGCAAGTTTAATAAGAAATTGATGTTATGCCCACATTCATGGCATGATTGATCTTTCGGGGGAACCTTTCTGTTTGTTGCCTCCTGTTTCCTTTCCAATTGTGCATTGGATTTTCTAAGTGGTTGTCTTCAATGATTTGGGAGACTGGTGAGCAAGAGTTACTAGTTGTTTCACCGAATTTTTGAGCCATCTTTTTTTTTTTTGCAAAGGTGGATAGAGCTCATTGATGTGGTGAGTGGTATGTTGATTTTTTTGTGTTGTGTCTGTGTGCAACAATGTTATGAAGTTGTTCAAGTGATATGCATAAAATTGTTTGAAAATTGATGGCGTGATTGTGTTGTTGGCATTACTATGTTATTGGTGTGATTGTGTATGACTGAATCTGCATGCAACAAACATTATTTTTGGAGTTCTGATCACACCATGGTTCTGTTGAAGGCCCCGAAAATCGGGTCGAGAATAAGGGGGATACCCGCCCGGTCCAGACCTTGGTTGGCAGCTCCTTATCTGTTTGGTATAGTGGGTCTGACTGGCGATCTAGGACCAGTTTCCGAATTCAGTGTATGTGTGTGTGTGAAAGAAGGGTGTTTCTTTTCAAACTGGAATACTTTTATCTAATCTAATGCTATGCTATGCATTCTAATAAACAGAAACACATCAAAATTTATGCTAACCCGGGGTGTGATCTTTCTTCTATGAAATCTACAAAGATTTCATACAATAACTAGTAATAAAGATCATCCAACCATCGTAAGAAAAGAATTCAATAAAAATGAGCTACTTCGTATAAGAAGTTAGACGAAACAGCTGTTAAAACTTATTGCATAAATGAGCTATTCATACACTAAACATAAGCAAATAGTTATCACCGTAAAAGAGTGTCAAATGATAACTCAGACATTCATGTTGTAACATATAAATAACTGAAAACTAAATATCGCTTTAACGCATAAGCAGAAATGGTTAAGAGATAAAAGTACCATTTATAACTAGTCCTACTCATGAGCTTCAAGCAATGATTGATTTATCTCTCCTTGATTCAACATCTATTAAGAGTACATAAGTGCAAAATCAGTAGCAGATATCAAATGCAAATATCAAATAAACCCTGTTCCATTCATTCACCAAAACCTCCTCTGAGGGTGCAAAAGTGCATGTTCTGAGGACAAGTTTTTGATAAATTTCTACTAACTAAATAACTTATTTACGGAATTTTAGGATTCGGTTTAAATGACCATCCTCTTTCTAAGCAAAACTATTCTAAAATTAAATCTACTAACTATTTCTAAATCTACACCTTAATGTCGCCAGCATTCAGTATTTGTCTGAGTAGAGTCGGCTGACTGTCTTCCGCCTTTGGTTGAGCTAAGCAAACAGAAACGACAAGAGTTTGCATTCTCTTCTCAGTGAAATTGATGATGCGCTTGAGAATCACCCAATGAATATGTAGAATTATCATGTATGCCTGGTAAAAAATCTCATTTCAACTTGGTTAACTTTCGGATAGCTTCTGTTTCCAATTTGCTTCTATTGCTAATTTCTTTGTAGTTTTTGGGACTCGCAGGTTACTGAGCAACTAGGGACCTTCCTTTTCGAACAATTTTTCTTAGTGATACGCGATTAGCGCTAAGTGCTAATCGCGCATCGGAAACTGCCTCTGTTTCTTGATCCGGGCTTCCCTGATGCGGTTTTTGCCTCTTGCGCCTTTTTCTCTCATTCGGTATAAAACCCAAAATTTGTAAAAATAGTATTTCTGTGAGCTCTTGACCCTGAGAATTAAACTGTTTGTTTTTGGTATCAGCATCTTTCAGTATTCATTCAACCATGACTATACATGAGAAATCTGTGATAGATGCCTCCGAAGAGTTCTGTGGCTCTTTTTCTTCTTTGAGCGGATTAAGTATGCCTTCTGAAATGTACAATGGAGCATTGCCTTCCCTCTTCGTTGTTTTCTGCATAGTGCCCTATGTAATGCTTCGTCCTTCTTTCCTACAATTTACATTGAGGTAGAAGTAATGATAAAGGACTAATAACAGGAAAACTTTTAAATGCCAAAGATATGCGAGACATGCCACTTTACGTGAGTTATTTTTTCGAAAAACACAACACCCTATTTCATTAACAACTGGAAATAACCCATTAATTTACATTAAAACATATGACCAACTCTTGGTTAAAGAGTTTTCTAGAACAATGAGCCAGAACCAACTGCGATGGAGGATTCCCACGTTTTTGCTTTGCGATGTCGCAGATCGTGGTATCACAATGTCGCAATGTCGCAATATCATCATGCTATTTTTATCGCAGATCGCAGTATCACAACTTTGAGATGTCGCAGTATCGTAGTATCGCAATATCGCAATGTCACAGATCGTAGTATTGCAATATCGCAGTATCACAATGTCGCAGATCGTTATAATTCTTGTGTAATTCTTGTGATATTTGCGATGTACGATATGCAATGTCGCATATCGGCGATGTTTTAAAGTTTTTCAATGAGAGCGTTTGTCTTCAGCATATGCGATGCGATGAAGTTTTTCGCGTCGCAATATCGCTTTTTATCATTTTAACTCTTTGGAAGGTGTATCATATCATCTTTTGCGTGATGCGATATCCTTTTAGGATTAAATTTAATTTTCTTTATTATGAAACTTAGGTTTTCTAGATTTTTCAAGGTATTTTCCTAAGTCCATGATGTTGTAGATTTCATCTAAAAAGAAAATGTAACATTAACTAATTTTTTTGAGGGTCCCCACTTATTTAGTATTAGCAATAATACTTCATAAGAAGGGGGGTTGTTGGTGGCCACAACAATTGGCGATTCACTTGGAAGAACCAATTATCTATGTGTTTCTATTGAACTGTTTCAGCTTCCAAAACAACAAATTTTTTAGAAGATTAAACTTTATTATGGAAAGATAAAATACATTATACTCTAACTTGTCAATGACATTTTTCTTCAGCTATTTTCAGCTTTGATTATTTGCTACCTCAAGTTAGTCCTTGCATTTACATCAGTCATTACTTGGTCTGTAAAGATAAAACAAAGTCTTCTCTGTAAATTAGTTTTAAAATATACTAATTTGTTGTAGGTAGAGCCTCTACTTCCAGCAGGCGTTCATAGCCTCGATAGGGTTACCTTTTACCCAGCAATGATCCTGTATCCTACTAGAAAAAATCTACAATTCTCAAAGAAGAATCCATATCTACACTTATTGCTTTTTCTTTTTATTCTTAAAGAATAATGTCTTGGTTTGGTGGCCAATCTATGACACAGTTATTCACTTGATTTATAACTTTGCTGAACAAGTTGGCTCGTGATGAGACCCCTTCCCTCTTGATTGCAACAATCTTGAGTAATTGCCCTGTTATGGTATGCAGTATTTGACAAAGTCAGCAAGTTATAATATCTGTGATTATGATAAGCCGACTCGCGATGAGACCTCTCATTCTTCAAGATAAAGTGTATCCTTGGATTTTTCCTCTGAAAGTCGTGATTTCCTTAGTAGGGAGGAAGTCATTGTCTTCTTTAGATAGCTCTGGATGACAACGATAGAGTTTTTGGAAGTAACTTTTCTACAGAGAATCTTTATTTTGTTATTGATACCTTTCATTGCGCTGATATAAAACAATTTCTTCACTAAAGCTTTATCTTCATCAAAGTTTTATGAAGTTGAAACTAGTGTAATATCTAGGCTAGAGTCTTTAGTTGTATCTTTAAATAATAAAGATCAATTTTCCAAAAGATTTGCTATATATACAAGCAAAAAAAATCAAAATTTGAAAGAGAGTTGGTATCTTTTTTGTAAATGCCTAATGTAACCATCCACAACTGGTTTTATTCTAAAAAAGAGAAAAACTATGATTCTATGAAATAGAAGAATAATCTTCTATGGAAAATATTTTTTAAGAATTTGTCCATTGACAGGCAAAGAGTCTCTTCTACCTGGTAAATCCTTTAACACAAATGTCAATGGACCTACGACTTC
The DNA here is from genome assembly GCA_000404065.3 of Pinus taeda. Classification (NCBI taxonomy): domain Eukaryota; kingdom Viridiplantae; phylum Streptophyta; class Pinopsida; order Pinales; family Pinaceae; genus Pinus; species Pinus taeda. Next base: position 175,397 of record APFE030787961.1, read on the forward strand.
TACAATTTGAAAAGGGACAAGCGACATTCTTTGAAATTTTTTATGTTTACCCTTTTCTTTGTGTACCTTGTCCAATTTTAAAACTAAATCTCCCACCTGAAATTCTTTTCTGGTCATTATATTTGAATCAAAAGAGGATTTTACTAGCGCCTGATGATGAGCATGTGTTTTATTGGCTTGTTCTCACTGTTCTTATAATTTGATTATTTTCATTTGCCTTAAGTGTAATGAGGAAGTTGGTACTTCATCAATGTATTGAACTAGAGACAAAGAAGGAATTTCTAGATGAGTTGGAAGAACAACTTCTCTCCCATAAACTAAATTAAATGGAGAAGTGCCGATGGAATCTTTTTTCTTTATTCGGTCTGCCCATAAAGCATATATTAAGGATTTATGCCAATTTTTCTGATTTTGATCTACTGTTCTTTTGATAATTCTGATTAGGTTTTGGTTTGTAGACTCAGCTAATCCATTGCCTTGTGGATAATAATTGGCCGAATATTTAAGTTTGAACCCCCTTTTAAGTGCAAATTCAGTCATTGCATTTCTAGAAAAGTATGATGCATTATCGAACATTAAAGCAGAAGGTAATCCAAACCTGGTGATTATGGATTGGTCTATGAACTCAATGATATTTCAGCATTAGCCGTCTTGAGTGGAACTCCTTCTACCCACTTAGTAAAATAATCTGTTGCTGTAAGGATATATCTATGCTGCTTGGAAGAGTGAGGAACGATCTTACCTATTATGTCCAATCCCCACTGATTGAAAGGTTGGTCAATATTAACTGGTTGTAGTGGTAAGGATGGCTTCTTCTGTCTTCCAGCACTAGTTTGAAAAACTTGACATTTCCTCACATAACTATGCGAGTCTTTAAATAACGTGGGCCAGTAATATCTTGCGCTCAAGATTTTATGTGCAGTAGCGTCTCTAGCATAGTGTCGGCCTGCTGATCCGTCATGGAGTTCCTGAAAGACTTTATCAGCTTCAGATTTCTCAAGACATCTAAGAAGAACAGAATCGTAATTCATTCTAAAAAGAATATCATTTATTAACTGATATTGTTTGGCTTTTAATCTTAGAGCTCTTTTCTTTGTGTAATCAAGGTATGAAGGAGCATATCCATTTTTAAGATAATAGATAATATCAGAATATAATGACTTCTCATCGTTTAGGCTTACCTCGCATAACTGTACCTCTTCAGATGGGATTTTAGAAATTTGCGATGCTCCAGCCAGCATTTTGCAAAAGCCTTGACCTCTTACAATGTTTGCTGGTTTAATTTCTATGTCATATTCTTGTAAGGCAGTTACCCAATTGGCCCTCCTCTCACCCACATCCTTTTGTACCAGAAGATTTCTTACCGATGGAAATGGTACTATAATTTTGGTGTGGGTTTTAAGTAGGAAAGGTCTGAAATATTTGATCGCTTTGAAATTAGCATAAGCATGTTTCTCTACATCTGAGTAATTTAATTTAGCACCTTGCAAATTTGAACTAAAAAACGCAATTGGTGCTTCCGCCTTTTCTTGATTTGTTTGAGTGAGTATCGTGGCATATGACTTATTTGAGGCAAATATGTATAAAATAAAAGGCTCTAAAAAATTCGGAGTAGCTAAAGATGGAGCATTAATGATAGCCTGTTTGATTAGGTTAAACGCTTCATGTTCATCTTGGCCCCATTTAAAAATAGAGTTCTTTTTTATCATAGTTTGTAAAGGAGATACAATTCGTGAAAAATCTGGAACAAATCTCTTTACAAAATTGATTTGACCAAGGAAGGATTGCATGGCTTTTTTGTTATGAGATAGGGATATTTCAGAAATTTCTTTGATTCTGTCAGAGTCGATGTGAATACCAGATTTTGACACTATGAATCCTAGAAGTTTCCCTTCACTTAATGCGAAAAATGATTTCTTTGGGTTAAATGAAATTCCATACCTTAAACATCATTGGAAGATTTGCTTTATGTCTTTGAGATGGTCGCCTTGTTTCTTGGAGTATACGGTTATATCATCCAAATAAATTACTACTGATTTATTGACTAAACCTTTAAATGCAATGTCTATGGCTCTCTGGAATGTGGCACCAGCATTAATCAAACCAAATGGCATCTTGCGATATGCATATGTGCCCCATTTAGTTCTGAATGTGGTCTTCAACTGATCATTGGGATTTACCAGCACTTGATTGTATCCTGAAAATCCATCCAAGAAAGACATTAATTCTGAGCCTGCCACTACCTGCAATATTTGCTCCATAGGTGGTAAGGGAAAAATTTCTTTTTGACAGGCTTTGTTAAGATTGCGAAAATCAATACAAATTTTAATATCTTCGTTTTTCTTTCTAATAGGTACCATATTGGAGACCCATTTAAAATGTCTGATGGGAAAGATTATCTTGGCTTTCAACAGCTTATTGAGTTCGGTTTTTATCTAATTTTCTAAGTTGGCATGAATCTTTCTCAATTTTTATTGGACAGGTTTTTCGTTATCGGTCATCGGAATAGTATGTTTGATGCTAGAAGTGTCGTATGTTTTGAGTTCATCATAGTTCCAAACAAAAACGTTTTTGTATTGTCTCAAAAGACGAATATATGCTAGTTTTTTTTCGGGGGCTAGGCCAAGGCCTAGATTTATGTTTTGAGTTTTGGCATCGGTTCCTAGGTTTACTAATTCATAATTCAAAGTTGAAATTTGGAGCTTCGAATTGGTAGATCTTTTAAACCGATCTTTCAAATCGTACAGGTCTTCTAACTTGACCACTGATTTAGGTATAGCATTGTGAGTGCTATCTTGTTGTAATTGTCGATCATGTTGATCTTCGTCGATTATTTGATTGGAGTAGGATCCTTTAGAAGTAAGGAAATTTACGATATCAGGATCATCGTTGAATATTCTCCAATTTGTGATGTTGTCAGGAATAGAAGGTCTAAAGATTAATTCTATTGAGAATCTATCTGGACTAAAATCTTCTGAAGGAATGAGCTTAGAATCTATGTTAGCTAAAAGATCAACGCTTGCATTCTGGAGTCTGGGAATTGATGAAATATTGAATGCTATGAAATGCTCAGTCAGATATTGAACTAAAGATTGATAGTGTTTTAAATGACCTAATAAGCAATGTATAGTATTCCGTACCTGTCTGACTACAATTTCAGAATCTCCGAATACTTGGAGGTACTTTATGTCTAGCCTGATTGCTTTGTACAGCCCTAGAACTAAAGCCTCATATTTTGCTGTATTGTTGGTCCAATCAAATTCGAGCCTGCATGTTAACATGATTTTGTCTCCTTCTGGACTAATTAGCACGCATCCTGCTCCTGCTCCTTCGTTAGATTTAGAACCATCAAAAAATAATTTCCAAAACAAAGATTTATTTATAGGTCTATCTAAAAAATTGATACATTTTGAACTATCCGTTTGATAAAAAATTTCGACTTGGGACAAAACAGAATGTTCTAAATAAGGGGACGTATGAGCATTAAAATTGCCGAGAAAAGAATCCACTGAGTAATTGCCAATTATGCTACTTTTATATGCTACTGGTTCATTTTCCCCCTATAATTCTGTTACTATGTACTTCTGATGTAATTCTCGTTCAAATTTTATTTGATTATGCTTACCATTGTAAGGCAGCCACATGTGCGACCATTCAGTTGCGAAGTATCCATGCAGTTTTTCTGACCAATCCCTGCTAAGAATTAAACCATAAAATTCAGGGATATCAGCCACTAAAATGTCAATCACTTGACATACCTTCGGGTTGGATGACAACCTTATCGTTACTTGATTTAGTTTGCCAATGACTTCGACTTGAGATCAATCCAGCTGAACTATGCGAAAAACAGATTTCTGTGGTTGAACGTTTAATTTGGTGCATATGGACTTCGGTAAAATATTCGATGAAGCACCTGAATCCACTAAACAATTATGTACATTTTTGTTAAAATTTTCATAAGTAAGGAGAAAAGGAGGAGTATGAGATCTCGATCTACCTCCAATTAAAGCGATGTCGTTTGGATCAATCTTATTAGTTGTATTAGTTGGAGGTCTTCCTATGTTCTGAGAAGCTTGAGAAATTACAGCGGCAGGCAAAGGTGCAACTGGCACAACATGTAATTCTTTCATCATTACCTTTTGTTGATGCTTTAGCTTGCTCAATTCATACAGAGTGATGTTGGCCCTAGTATTTTTCATGCCTTCTATGATATTGTACTCCATTTCATCCGAAATGATCAGCGTTTTAGATGGAGTAGGTGAATCTGTTTGGACTGGGCTAGTTTGAGTCGCTTTAGATGTCGTTTTCTTTGATGCGACTTTATCCTTCGTTTCAGAGCTTGCACTCTTTGGTTTTGGGGTAGTTTGGGGAGGATCAAGCTGATTTCTACTTCGTGTGTTAACTGGGAATACTTCTTGATCTTCCTCTTGTGGGAGGATGAAATCCCACATTCCTTGTAATTCTACAACTCCTTCATCATCGGTTTGCCCTTCAGTGGCAATTTCCTCTTCCTCTTCCTTAGATTCAGCACTTGTTATAGCATTGGGTGGCCTTGAATCCATTGACGGGCCTCTTTTAAAAGCTCTGTAGGGCCTTTTTGAAGAAGTTTCTGCTACTTGCTTTTTTATGTCGACCATTTCATTAGACATGGTCTACAGAACTTTTTGCAATCCCTCCAAATCGAATGGATCTTTTGCTTGTTTCTTCTTGGACTCTTCTTTGAAGGTGACCTTCTTAGATTTCCGTTCCTCTATCGCGTATTTCTTCTCTAGGGCTATTATACAATTTTCTACTGCTATGGATTCTTTCATGTTTTCGGCTAAGGTTATTTTATTAGCCCTATCCACGAAGATTGCTATGTTTGATGGTAAAGCAGTGATATACCATTCACATCGCACTTCCTCGCTGGGTTGGGAAGCAGTAGGAATTTTGTTTAGAATTTTATTGAAACGTAGATTGAAGTCTTTGATCGACTCTCTAGATTTGGCCCTAAGGTTGGATAGGTCGTTGATTAACGTTTCCGTAGACCTATCATCACCAAACTTGGTTAGGAATTTGTCTTGGAAGATGTCCCAACTAGTAATAGATCCAAAGGGTAATGAAAAATACCACGATCAGGCTGTTCCTTGCAGAGTATAAGGAAACAGTCGAACAAAAACATCTTCATTAGTAACCCCGTTGAGATTAATGGATAGCATAAAGTTGTTTATGTGCTCTTCTGCTAGCATGCCTACCTCGGGATTGAACTTAGGCAGCCATTTCTCGGGATGGGCCAGTATTTGACTCAAGGGTGCAGGCATTAAGACTGCCCTAGGGATATTCCATGGAGACTGGGCCATTGCTGAACTGCTAACAGGGGGAAGTGCAAAAGATGATCCCTGTGGTTGGGAAGATGAGGATATTACGATCGCAGATGATTGAGGAGGAGTTGTAGGGGTTCCAGTAGGTGGATTGATAATGGTCTGAAGTGGAGGAGTGGATGGTTGACTTCGCAGTGAAGAGGTTGAAATGGATGATGTTGTTGAAAGCGTCTCGCTGTCAGACCCTTTAGGTGATTTTCTTTCTCTTTTCCTTTTGGGAAGAGGTAATCCGGTTGGTCGAACACCAAACTTTTCACTCTTTAATCTGGTCAGGGGATGAGCAGGGTTATACTGCAAAGTCACGCTACCCTGAGATTTATCAGATCTTTGAGGGGAAATGGAAAATCGTTGAAGTTTGTGAATCAAAGATTCGACTTCAGGAGGTTCAATAATATATTGCTCCGAAATGTCAGGGTTTGTAGCAGCGGTTGATGCTCCGGCAACTTCTAACTCTGGATTTAAGTGTAATGGAGAAGTCGGGGGAGATGGTGAGGGCGATTTACTCTTAGAATGGTATTTTGATTTGGATTTACTTTCCATTCATAGTTCAGGCCCTCCTTCTAGCGCCAAATATGTTAAAGGCCCCGAAAATCGGGTCTACAATAAGGGGGATACCCGCCCGGTCCGGACCTTGGTTGGCAGCTCCTTATCCGTTTGGTATAGCGGGTCCGATTGGGGATATGGGACCAGTTTCCCAATTCAGTGTGTGTGTGTGTGTGAGAAATATGGGTATTTCTGTTCTAAATGGAATACTTCTATCCTAATTCTAATCTAATGCTACGCTATTGTATTCTAATAAACAGAAAAACATCAAAATTTATGCTAACCCGAGGGTGTGATCTTTCTTCTATGCGATCTAAAAAGATTTCAAACAATAACTGGTAATAAAGATCATTAAGCTATTATAAGAAAATAATTCAATAAAGATGAACTACTTCGTATAAGAAGTTAGACGAAACAATTGTGAAAACTTATCGCATAATTGAGCTATTCATACACTAAACATAAACAAATAGTTACCACCGTACAAAAGTGCCAAATGATAACCCATGCATCCATGCTGTAATATATAAACAACTGAAAACTGCATATCACTTTAACGCATAAGCAGAAATGGTTAAGAGATAAAAGTACCATTTATAACTAGTCCTATGCATGAGCTTCAAGCGACAATTGATTTATCTCTCCTTGATTTAACATCCACTAAGAGTACAAAAGTGCAACATCAGTAGCAGATATCAAATGCAAATATCAAATAAACCCTGT
>APFE030787961.1:182642-239494 GCA_000404065.3 Pinus taeda
AATTTCTTTGATTCTGTCAGAGTCGATGTGAATACCAGATTTTGACACTATGAATCCTAGAAGTTTCCCTTCACTTAATGCGAAAAATGATTTCTTTGGGTTAAGTGAAATTCTGTACCTTAAACATCGTTGGAAGATTTGCTTTAAGTCTTTGAGATGGTCACCTCATTTCTTGGAGTACAGGGTTATATCATCCAAATAAATTGCTACTGACTTATTGACTAAACCTTTAAATGCAATGTCCATGGCTCTCTGGAATGTGGCACTAGCATTAATCAAACCAAATGGCATCTTGCGATATGCATATGTGCCCCATTTAGTTCTGAATGTGGTCTTCAATTGATCATCAAGATTTACCAGCACTTGATTGTATCCTGAAAATCCTTCCAAGAAAGACATTAATTCTGAGCCTGCCACTGCTTGCAATATCTGCTCCATAGGTGGTAAGGCAAAGTTGTCCTTTTGACAGGCTTCGTTGAGATTGCGAAAGTCAATACAAATCCTAATATATCTGTTTTTCTTTCTAACAGGTACCATATTGGAGACCCATTTAGAATGTCTGACGGGAAAAATTATCTTGGCTTTCAACAACTTATTGAGTTCGGTTTTTATCTAATTTTCGAAGTTGGGATGAATCTTTCTCAATTTTTGCTGGACGGGTCTTTCATTATCGATCATCGGGATAGTATGTTGGATGATAGTGGTGTCGTATGTTTTAAGTTCATCATAATTCCAAGAAAACATGTTTTTGTATTGTCTCAAAAGACAAATATATGATAGCTTTTCTTCGGGGGCTAGGCCAAGGCCTAGATTTATGTTTTGGGGTTTGGCATCAGTTCCTAGGTTTACCAATTCATAATTCAAGGTCGAACTTTGGAGCTTTGAATTGGTGGATATTTTAAACCGGTCTTTCAAATCATACAGGTCTTCTAACTTGAACATTGATTTAGGTATAGCATTGTGAGTGCTATCTTGCTGTAATTGCCAATCATGCTGATCTTCATCTATTATTTGGTTGGAGTAGGATCCTTCAGAAGTAAGGAAATTTACGATATCAGGATCGTCGTTGAATATTCTCCAATTTGTGATGTTGTCAGGAATAGAAGGTCTAAAGATTAATTCTATTGAAAATCTATCTAGACTAAAATCTTCAGAAGGAATGAGCTTAGAAGCTACGTTAGCTAAAAGGTCAACGCTTGAATTCTAGAGTCTAGGAATTGATGAGATATTGAATGCTGTAAAATGCTCAGTCAAATCTTGAACTAAAGATTGATAGTGTTTTAAATGACCTGACAGGCAATGTATAGTATTCCGTACCCGTCTGACTACAATTTCAGAGTCTTCGAAGACTTGGAGATACTTTATGTTTAGCCAGATTGCTTTGTACAACCCTTGAACTAAAGCTTCATATTCTGCTGTATTGTTGGTACAATCAAATTCGAGCCTATATGTTAACATGATTTTGTCTCCTTTTGGACTAATTAGCACGCATCTTTCTCCTGCTCCTTCGTTGGATTTAGAAGCATCAAAAAATAATTTCCAAAACAAAGATTTATTTACAGGTTGATCTAAAAAATTGATACATTTTGAACTATCCATTTGAGAAAAAAATTCGACTTGGGACAAAATGAAATGTTCTAAATATGGGGATGTCTGAGCATTAAAATTGCCGAGAAAAGAATCTACTGAATGATTGCCAATTATGCTATTGTTATATGCTACTAGTTCATTTTCCCCTTCTAACTCCGTTACTATGTACTTTTGATGTAATTCTCATTCAACTTTTATCTGGCTTGGCTTACCATTGTAAGGCGGCCACATATGCGACCTGTCAGTTGAGAAGTATCCATGCAATTTTTCTGACGAATCCTTGCTAAGAATTAAGCCATAAAACTCAGGGATATCAGCTACTAAAATATCAATTACTTGACATACCTTCACGTTGGATGACAGCCTTATGGTTACTTGATTTAGTTCACCGATGACTTCAACTTGAGACCGATCCAACTGAACGATGCGAAAAACGGATTTCTGTGGTTGAACGTTTAATTTAGTGCATATGGACTTCAGTAGAATATTCGATGAAGCACCTGAACTCACTAAACAATTATGTACATTTTTGTTAAAAATTTCATAAGGAGAAAAGGGGGAGTATGAGATCTCGATCTACCTCCAATTAAGGCAATGTCATTTGGATCAATGTTGTTAGTCGTATTAGTTGGAGGTCTTCCCATGTTCTGAGAAGTTTAAGAAATTATAGCGGCAGGCAAAGGTGCAACTGGCACAACATGTAATTCTTTCATCATTATCTTTTGTTGATGTTTTAGCTTGCTCAATTCATACAGAGTGATATTTGCCCTAGTCTTTTTCATGTTATCTATGATATTGTACTCCATTTCATCCTAAACGATCAATGTTTTAGATGGAGTAGGTGAATCTGTTTGGAATGGGCTAGTTTGAGTCGCTTTAGATGTCGTTTTCTTTGTTGTGACTTTATCCTTTGTTGCAGAACTTGCGCTCTTTGGTTTTGGGGTAGTTTGGGGAGGATCAAGTTGGTTTCTACTTCGTGTGTTAACTGGGAATACTTCTTGATATTCCTCTTGTGGGAGGATGAAATCCCACATTCCTTGTAATTCTACTACTTCTTCATCATTGGTTTACCCTTCAGTGGCAATTTCCTCTTCTTATTCCTCGGATTCACCATTTGTTATAGCATTGGGTGGCTTTGAATCTGTTGAAGGGCCTCCCTTAAAAGCTCTGTAGGGATTTTTTGAAGAAGTTTCTGCTACTTGCTTTTTTATGTTGACCATTTCATTAGACATGGTCTTAAGAACTTTTTGCAATCCCTCCAAATCGAATGGATCTTTTGCTTGTTTTTTCTTGGACTCTTGTTTGAAGGTGACCTTCTTAGACTTTTGGTCTTCTAACGCAGATTTCTTCTCTAAGGCTATTATTCGTTTCTCTACTGCTATAGCTTCTTTCATGTTTTCAGCAAGAGTTGTTTTGTTAGCCCTATCCACGAAGATTGCTATGTTTGATGGTAATGCAGTGATATACCATTCACATCGCACTTCCTCGCTGGGTTGGGAAGCAGTAGGAATTTTGTTTAGAATCTTATTGAAACGTACATTGAAATCTTTGATCGGTTCTCTAGATTCTTCCCTAAGATTGGATAAGTCGTTGATCAACATTGCTGTAGACCTGTCGTCACCAAATTTGGTTAGAAATTGGTCTTGGAAGATGTCCCAACTGGTAATAGATCGAGAGGGTAATCAAAAATACAAGGATCTGGCTATTTCTTGTAGGGTATAAGGAAACAGTTGAACAACAACATCTTCATTAGTAACCCCGTTGAGGTTGATGGATAGCATAAAGTTGTTTATGTGCTCTTCTGCTAGCATGCCTGCCTCAGGATTAAACTTGGATAGCCATTTCTCAGGATGGGATGATATTTGACTCAAGGGCGCAGGCATTAAGACTGCCCCAGGATTGTTCCATGGAGACTGGGCCATTGTTGAACTGCTAACAGGGGGATTCACAGAAAATGATCCCTGTGATTGAGAAGATGAGGTGACTATGATCGCAGATGATTGAGGAGGAGTTATAGGGATTCCACTAGGTGGATTGGTAATGGTCTAGGGTGGTGGAGTATATGGTTGACTTCGCGGTGGAGAAGTTGAGATGGAAGATGTTGATGAAAGAGTCTCGCTGTCAGACCCTTTAGGTGACTTCCTTGCTCTTTTCGTTTTAGGAAGAGGTAGTTCGGTTGGCCGAATACCGAAATTTTCACTCTTAAGTCTGGTCAGGGGATGAGCAGGGTTATACTGCAAAGTAACGCTGCCCTGAGATTTATCAGATCTTTAAGGGGAAATGGAAAATAGCTGAAGTTTATGAATCAGAGATTCAAATTGAGGTTGTTCAATTACAGATTGATCTGAAATGTCAGGATTTGTAGCAGCGGATGATGCTCTAGCGACTTCTAACTCTGGATTTAAATGTAATGGAGAAGTCGGAGGAGATGGTGAGGGCGAATTACTCTCAGAATGGTATTTTGATTTGGATTTACTTTCCATTCATAGTTCATGCCCTCCTTCTAGCACCAAATATGTTGAAGGCCCCGAAAATCGGGTCGACAACAAGGGGGATACCCGCCCGGTCCGGACCTTGGTTGGCAGCTCCTTATCTGTTTGGTATAGTGGGTCCGACTGGGGATCTGGGACCAGTTTCCCAATTCAGTGTATGTGTGTGTGTGAAAGAAGGGTGTTTCTGTTCAGATTGGAATACTTCTATCTAATCTAATGCTATGTTATGTATTCTAATAAACAGAAAAACATCAAAATTTATGCTAACCCGGGGTGTGATCTTTCTTCTATGCGATCTACAAATATGTCATACAATAACTGGTAATAAAGATCATTCAGCCATCGTAAGAAAAGAATTCAATAAAAATGAGCTACTTCGTATAAGAAGTTAGACGAAATAACTGTTAAAACTTATTGCATAAATGAGCTATTCATACACTAAACATAAACCAATAGTTATCACCGTACAAAAGTGCCAAATGATAACTCAGACATTCATGTTGTAACATATAAATAACTGAAAACTGAATATCGCTTTAGCGCATAAGCATAAATGGTTAAGAGATAAAAGTACCATTTATAACTAGTCCTACTCATGAGCTTCAAGCAATGATTGATTTATCTCTCTTTGATTCAACATCTACTAAGAGTACAGAAGTGAAACATCAGTAGCAGATATCAAATGCAAATATCAGATAAACCCTGTTCCATTCATTCACCAAAACCTCCTCTGAGGGTGCAAAAGTGCATGTTCTGAGGACACGTTTTTGATAAATTTCTGCACCCTTCTCTAAATGCATGAGAAGGGTTTAAATACTACTAACTAAATAACTTATTTACAGAATTTGAGGATTCGGTTTAAATGACCATCCTCTTTCTAAGCAAAACTATTCTAAAATTAAATCTACTATCTATTTCTAAATCTACTCCCTAATGTCGCCAGCATTCAGTATTTTTCTGAGTAGAGTCGGCTGACTGTCTTCCACCTTTGGTTGAGTGAAGAAAACATAAATGGCAAGAGTTGGCATTCTCTTCTCAGTGAAATTGATGATGTGCTGGTAAAAAATCTCATTTCAACTTGGTTAACTTTCGGATAGCTTTTGTTTCCGATTTTCTTCTATCGTTGATTTCTTTGCAGTTTTCGGGACTCGCAGGTGACTGAGCAACTAGGGACCTTCCTTTTCGAACAATATTTCTTAGCGATGCACGATTAGCGCTAAGTACTAATCGCGCATCGGAAGCTGCCTTTGTTTCTTGATACGGGCTTCCCTGATGCGGTTTTTGCCTCTTGTGCTTTTTTCTCTCATTCGGTAAACCCAAAATTTGTAAAAATAGTATTTCTATGAGCTCTTGACCCTGAGAATTAAACTGTTTGTTTTTGGTATCAGCGTCTTTCAGTATCCATTCAACCATGACTATACATGAGAAATCTGTGATAGATGCCTCCGAAGAGTTTTGCGGCTCTTTTTCTTCTTTGAGCAGATTAAGTATGCCTTCCGAAATGTACATTGGAGTGTTGCCTTCCCTCTTCGTTGTTTTCTGCATAGTGCCCTGTGTAATGCTTCATCCTTCTTTCCTGCAATTTACATTGAGGTAGAAGTAATGATAAAGGACTAATAACAGGGAAACTTTTAAATGCCAAAGATATACAAGACATGCCACCTTACGTGAGTTAGTTTTTCGAAAAACACAACACCCTATTTCATTAACAACTGGTAATAACCCATTAATTTGCATTAAAACATATGACCAACTCTTGGTTAAAGATTTTTCTAGAACAATGAACCAGAACCAACTGCGATGGAGGATTCTCGTGTTTTTGCTTTGCGATGTCGCAGATCACAGTATCGCAATGTCGCAATATCATCGTGCTATTTTTATCGCAGATCACAATATCGCAACTTTGAGATGTCGCAGTATCGCAGTATCGCAATATCGCAATATCGCAATGTCACAGATCGTAGTATTACAATATCGCAATATCACAATGTCGCAGATCATTATAATTCTTGTGTAATTCTTGTGATATTTTTGATGTGCGATATGCGATGTCGCATATCAGCAATGTTTTAAAGTTTTTCAATGAGAGCGGTTGTCTTCAGCATATGTGATGCGATGAAGTTTTTCGCGTCACAATATCGCTTTTTATCGTTTTAACTCTTTGGAAGGTGTATCATATCATCTTTTGCGCGATGTGATATCCTTTTAGGAGTAAATTTAATTCTCTTTATTATGAAACTTAGGTTTTCTAGATTTTTCAAGGTATTTTCCTAAGTCCATGATGTTGTAGATTTCATCTAAAAAGAAAATGTAACATTAGCTAATTTTTTTGAGGGTCCCCACTTATTTAGTATTCGAAATAATACTTCATAAGAAGGGGGGTTGTTGGTGGCCACAACAAGTTCATATATTGAAATAAATGTATGGTGAAAATATTGGTATCAATTCTAGACACTATTTTTTGGACTCCCTTTGTCATGACATCACACTGCCTCCTACCCATACCACCCATCGTGGTTCTCTATTGCAGCATCACACCACCTTCTCCCCATACCACCCATCATGGGTCCCTATTATAAAAATTGACATACATACACCTCCCCTGATTATAAACCCCTCCTCCCCCATACAACACCTCTCCATATAACCCCTCCCATAGTAATAACTCTAATATATTATTCCTCACAATTGTTTTTCCAAAGTTAAACAAACTTTGCCACTAGAAGTGCATTTGTTTTCCACCAGAAGTGTAATTTGTTTTTCACAGTGAACATATTTTTAAATGCATTCACTGATATGAATTATTGCAGTAGTTCTCTCTAGAAAATAGAACTATCCTAAATTTTCAATCAAAATAAAACAAACTCTCATTTTTAATGAGTTGCGGAGAGTTGTTTGTGAAGGAGAAGGAAATAATGCACCTTGCAAAGCCCACTTCAGATAAGGAGATTTCCATTTGGGAAACTAATAAGAACAAGGTCTATGTATTGATTGCAACATCTGCAAATGAAGAGGTGAGTCACAACATTTCATCTTTTTCAAATGGTTTTGAAGCCTTAAATAAGTAGAATAAGTTGTATGACTCACACTCTAAACTTGAAGTTTTCTAATTGATGATTACATTGTTTAGTATTGAATTGAAAAATGATGACCCTCTTTCTTTAACATCATAATTAAGATCCATTATGCATGATATAAAAACCACTTGTGTTGAAATAGACATTCCTATCATAGCTTATGTCAAGGCACTATATCCCACTTATTCACATTATCTTGAGTCATTCCAAGTGAGTGGAAACCTTAAGTAGATTCCGTTTGACTCCCTTGAGAATAATTTTACTAAGAGAGAGAAGGATTTTGGGAAGAAAACAACTCCTCAATCTTCTGAAGAAATTGTGTATCTTGCACATAGAGAGAAGAATCGTGCACAATATTCTTCTAGAGGAAGAGGTGGCCGAAGAGGAAGAGGAAGAAGGAATTTTAGAGGTAGGGGGGTGTAGACAGTTTCAAAGAGAAATGTTTGATATTCATTGCATATGATACGATGGAGATGGACATGACGCATCCACATGTAAGCTACTTTGGGACAAAATTGAGCAGGAAAGAAATGAAGAAAAAGGTAAAACCAATGACAAAGGGAAAGGTAAAGCACCTGCATCCTCTCACTATGTTGTGGCACATTGTAACATTGGAGTAATGAAGATTTATTTAATGCTTCACTCGCTTCTTGGAAAAATGATTGATTGCTTGATTTAGGAGAAACTTGCCATATGAATTTTAGGAGATATTTTTTTGAAGAATTAACTAACAATGTTGATGGAATAGTATATTTTGCAGACAAGTCAAAACTCAAGCCATCAAGGCCTGGCACCATGAAGTTCAAAATGTCTGGTTTTCCACACGTACTTCTACATGATGTTCTATATCTACTGGAGTTGAATATAAAATTGCTATATTTGGTCCACATCTGCAAGCAAGGGCACTCCATTCATATATTTGATGGCAAGGTCAAGGTCATAAAAGAATCAAATCACTCACTTTTCATGAAGAGGATAGAAGAAGAACGACTTTTGATGTTTTAAGGTACCTCTACTAGTGCACACAACGTTTCATATAATTATCACTATTATGAACATACATTTTCATCAAGTTGTTTATGGCATGCTAGACTAGGAAACTTGAAATATGACAACCTTCATTTGTTGACGAAAAATGGTGTTACTGATTTGCCTACAATTCCTAGGAACTTAAGAAATGTGATTCTTGTATTCTATGAAAGCATAACAAAATGTATTTTCATGATTCTCATTCCAAAGTACATAGAAAACTTGAAATTATTTATTTAGATTTATGTGGCCGAATGCCTATTTCTTCTACAAATGGTAATAACTATATGATGACATTTATTTATGACTACACAAGAATGTGTTGGGGTTATTTATTAAAGAAAAAATATGATGCTTTTCAGGCATTGAAGAACTTTCATGCATGGATTAAAAATTATCCACAGTCTCATATTGGCTCTATTCACACTAATAATGGAAACGAGTATAATTCAAACGAATTTGAAAAATATCTTCGCCAGTATGGGATCAAACATCAAAAAATTGTGCCTGATAATTCCCAACACAATGGAGTAGTTGAAAGAATGAGCAAGACAATCTTTAATATGGTACGCTTCATGAAGTTTTTCAAGGATTCTAAATTGATGTTTTGGGCTGATGGAGTTCTATGTGCTGCACAATTATAAAGAATAGGTGTCCATCTAGTGCTATTAGAAATAATACTCCCTATGAAATGTGGTATGGCAACATTCCTTTGGTGAGGCATCTCAAGGTCTTTGGTTCCACCTATTATTACTTGATACCTAAGGAACAAAGAAACAAAAATGGTGCGATGAGTCATAAGTCTAGCTTCTTGGGGTGCTCAAATACCTCCAAAGCATATTGTCTCTATGAATAATTTAATAAGAAGTTTATAATGTCTACAAATGTGATATTTCTTGAATATTTAAAGACTGACAAGGTTGTTGAGTGACAGTGTGGTAACTTGGATAGATTCATACATGCAAAGTCTTTTCAATAATTCGATAATGAGATTCCACATCTTGAAGGGGGGATTCCTATAGTGTATCAATCTATGGAATCTCATTTTGAAGCACTCTCTCCCCTACATGAATCTCTAACAATTGGTGACACTTTGAGTGATGTTATTGACATAATTAGGGGAACAAATCTTGATTTAGCCCCAACACAGTCAACTGAGCAGCCTGGGCCATCTCAGAAAGGTCAACCAAAATGGTACAAAGACACTTGAAACTATTGTTACACAATATTTTGTCACACCTCTTGCACTTCCCTGTGATATACCACAAACTGTCTGAAACATGACCATAATGTTGTGTACTCATAGAGATATGCATCTCAAATCCTCACTAAAACAATGATGGAAAAATGCTTTGAGCTTCCCTTGAAGGAAAGTGCTATAAAACCCTAATTTTAGCATCATCGCTCCTTGATACTGAAAACCACGATGGTCTCTAGTTTCACTATACTAGCCATGAGATTCCATCACACTTTTGGCTTGGATACCAGCAATGATCCCTCAAAGGCCATTTTCCCAAAGAGGAAAAGAAGGTTCATGCTCTAAAGGCAGCCAAAATGATGAGATGGAAGTTGTTTGGTGTGGATGAGGCCAGGTTCTTTCAACTTGGCCTTTTGTTGCTATCCCTATGAGCTACCTCCTTGAGATGAGGGCCTTCTCCTATATTTGTAGAGATCCTAACTCCCTTTCCTTGCCTATACATTCATCCTCTCCCATTCCCAAATGGCTGGTCTTTGGCTATTCACACCCTTATAGTGAGATTGTGCCTACATGCTACTCATTTTTCTTGGAGAAGGAGTGCTTGGAGAGCTTGAGCTTGGACTTGGAAATTCACTCAAGGAGAGCTTATTGACATCAAGGCTTAGTTGTATGATTCCTCCTTAATTCTATTAATATATACAACTATTGGTTCATTTTCCATAAATGTGTATGTTAATGCATCATTTATCTTAATGCTTCTTGATTTGTTAAGTAGGTCACTTTCGATTATGCTATTTGTACTTGCATGCTTTGTTGTGTCTTGATCTCTTATGAAGGCATTTAAACGCAGTGAGTAGTATGACCAAGCCTGTGGCACAAGCGATTCAAGGTCTTCAACAAAAGAGGATATTATAGCATTAGAATGAGGTAGGTCATCTTCCTCTTCTTCTATTTCGATTGTAACATAGGAAAGTGTCTAGTAGATTGTAATGTAGGTTGATATACCCACTCATTGGGTTAGAGGGATCATCTCTGTCCATAGAGAGGATTGGCTAAATAACAAAATGGTGATTCCACTAGGGAAGCTATAACCCTTTCCATCCAATCCTTCACCCTGGTTCTATCATGAGTTTGACCAACCGTAAGGTTTTTGACTTTTCTGCTTCTTTGTAGCTATTTTCACTTATTAGTTATTGCTTGAAGACACTGACTCTATTATGATCTTGAAGATTATTTATTTTCCCTCATTTTTCTCACCCTTCGTGGGCTTAGCCTTAATAGTCGTGATGTTATCGCTGATGTTTTAATTACAGTCGCAATGTTTACCCTTGCATCACCCTTTTGCATGTAATAGGCATGATCATCTCAAAGATAAGGAAAGCTAGGTTTTCTTCTTGTTTTCAGTCTTTTTATCCTCTGTCAATCAAGTGTGTCTACAATGTTTCTGATTGATTACCTTGATTAATTTGAAAAATTTGTCTCATTGGCTTTCAAGTGAAATATGATTGATTGCTAGGGTTTCTAGTCAATTGGTGATAACTTGTTGCGTGTTATTGTCATTGGGATGTTTTTTCTACTGATTGTTTGATTGTTGTTTTTTGTGGAAATCATTCAAGACATTGTTTTAAATTTGTTTTAGATTTTGTTTCAGAATTTACTTTTTGTGAAGATGTATTAGATTTGTTGCATTGAAAAGTTATTTTTTGATATTCATCATCGAAAATAGATCACATTTTTTCAGTGTTTGAAAGCTAAAGACTGTATTAGGTGCATCAAATCATTCAAAGCGAAAATAAAAGCATGATTCATACAAATGCATATTAGTAAAGTCAAAATCATTTTTCTTTCGAAAATTTGCATTTAGGATAGTGAAAAGTGAAAATCATTTTAACTTTTCGCATTGCACTTGGAATATGAAAGTGAAAGTTAGTGGAAGGAATTTTGCATGATGAATTTTGTTTAATGCAGTATTTATTGAAATTTCTTACCTTAATTAGTCTAGCTTTCATTAAGACAAAAATTTTTCCTTTTCTCATAGGTGTGCAGGTGACATCGTTTTGAGCTCAAAACTGAAACATAATCCAAGATAAACTTAAAATTTCCCTCAATTAACGTAAGGAGAATTTGTCACTTAACACAAATATATATAAGTCTAGGCTAGAGATGTTTTAATGTGCCTTCAAACATAGAAAATTTCGTTAACTACTTGTAGTGTATCACGAGGGTGGAATCCCGTCCCAATATGGATGTATATAGGAGGTTCTCCACTACTTTTAGGTATATTAGAGGCAACTCAGTATGATAATTATATAGGGATTCTCTCATCAAACGATTATGCATTAGATGGAACTAACACAGACTTGTCCTCCCCATACCATTACATATATACTGGGAGGCCCCATTAGGTGGGTATCCTTTAGCCACAATTAATTGATTATGTTGCCTTGTAAAAGTTATACAACTAAGACAATATTCAACGAGATTGATCATTGTACATTAAGTCCTTGGTTTTAGCTGAGGTGTATATTGTGGTTCAGGGATACTTGGTAAACCCTCTTCCCTAAATTAAACCTTTTGATTTATTTTTGTTAAAGTTCTAAAATCAATTAATTGACCGCGGGAAAAAACCATCTGTAGACTTGTGGAAATACTTAGTAGATCTTAGGTTGATACCAAGGGAAACATTCATGAGTCTACCATTCAAGGAAACCCCTCTGATGGGAATCCTAGTCATTTTCCTTCTTTTGGAAATACTGGTGCTCCTTATATGGTAACGTTGTCCCTTCCCGGATTGACCATTGGTATGCTAGTTTGCTTGTTTTTCACCTTAGTGGTTCCGAGTATCCAATATTCTTTCAACTAAGTTCTCCTCCACCTGAACAACATAAAGCTTAGGTTGATCCTAAAGTTGACCCCTCACCTGCTTCACTTATTTCTTCACCATGTTCTTCCTCTTCTCCTCGTGAAAGTGTAGATTCTAATAACAAGGAAGCTAAGAAGAACAATAAGAGAATGAAGAAGAAGAAGAAAAATAACCCAGGGGAAACCAACAACCATTTCTATGGATGTAACTGCTAAAGAAAACTCTTCCAACCAACCTCGAAAAGTAAAATTCCCTTGCATGTTATGTAAGGGTGACCACCTTATTTAAAATTATCCTGGTATTCGCAAGGTCTTAGAAATGTGGTCTATTAGTTCACATCAACCTTTGTCATCAGCCTCTAGCGATCATGCCGGTGATAAACCCTCAACTAGTAATAGTAAAGCTCATGTGGAAAAGGAAAAAGACAAATTTCCTTGTAAGTTGTGTGAAGGTAATAATCTAATTCACCTTTGTTTTCTTATGGATGAAGATTCCAAAGAGTTGGAAAACCTTACAGCTTCCCATCCTTGTCTTCCAGTTGGTTATCGAAAGCTTTCCCCTGGTCCTTCACTAGTTGATCTAGTGATTGATAAAAAGACATCTTTCGTCAACCAAACACTCTCTAAAAGTGAGTCTCGTGAGTCCATTCTTAACCAACCATTGGTTGAGAAAATGGTAGACTTGGATCCACTTTTCGTTAATCGTACCTTCCCGGTAGACAATGAAAATCATACTACTCAAGTTCTTCTAGTTTCTTCTATTTCGAATGAACTGAGGGTAAATCCTCCTATTCATAAGGTGCATGAGAGCATTTCTCCTGTTCCCATCAAGCACAAGAGCAACATTCACGTTCCTACGGCACCCCCTCTGAGTAGTTTAGTCACTTACTTTTATTGGAGTCGACTGCAACGATAACGTATTCCATATTATGTGCCTTTCCAAATTACAATACAGGCTTAACATATGGATGTACCTAGCATAGTCATAGATGAGGGTGCATCTGTTAGAATTATGTCCTCAACTGCTTGGAAAGCCTTATGTTCTCTCCTTCTTGTCCCTGTCACCTAGAATGTGTTAGCTTTTAACAGAGGAACCAATCAACCGTTAGGGATCCTTCCTAAGTTACCTATTACTTTGGGAGGAAATAATATTTATATAGATGTGATGGTTGTCTAAGGTCTATTGGATTTTAATATACTCCTTGGTCATGACTATTTTTACGTTGTGGGAGCTCTTCTTTCTTCCCTCTTTCGACTGATGTGTTTCTCGTATGAAGGAATACTTGTGATCATTGATCAACTTATGTTCATTGGTTCTGAAACAACTCCCAATAAACCATTATCCCTAAATGGTTCTCGTATGTGTTAGACTCTCTCATAAAGAAATAATAAATCCAAAGATAAATTAATTAATTAAATATTCCAAGTTAGGAATTTGTGCCTAACTCTTGGGTTGTTCCTCTAAGATAGGAGTTAGTTTAGGTAACTCCTATATTGGTGTGTGTCTGGTGAGAAATTATCTCAACCAAAAGTGTCTAAGATAGCACGCACTATATTGAGAACACTGTCTCTAATCTATTTATTTGTAACACTATATTCAATTATTTTAATGAATGAAAATGTGAGACATAATACCTGAGGCTTCAACCTTTTTCCACCAATATTTTGTGTCTGGTTTTTATGTGTGCTTTATATATATTTGTGTGAGTTAATTTCATTTTTCAATAATATGCAAGCAGTGTCACCCCCACCAAACGTTAATTAAGTGGCCACCTGTTCCATGCCCACATCTACTGATGATCTAGTAGGTGATGTAGTGAGCCATGAACTTGGGGCATTGGAGCCTGATTTTTCATTTGGATCCTTGGACATGTGTCCCTTCCAGAGTGTTGTTATCCCATCTGATGCAAACCTCTTGGCAGCCATGGCCTCTTTTGGTCTGTGATGAAGGCTATGGAGTAGAGTTCCTTGTCGTATGTCAAGCTCCCTCAAAACTGAAACAAGGGATATGAGGATTGTTCTTTTACTATTTCAACCTCGTTAAAAAATGAAATAGGTCCCTATGAGCATAGTTCATTTGCGTGTCATGAGCATGGTTCTTTTCCTATGTAAAGCTCATTAAAAAATGAATTAAATCCCCTTCCAATTTGTGTTTTTGATTAGATCTCGTAAAATCCTAGTCAACTCTTTCAATTTATGTCTTAAGTGAACCTTCATTCCATCCACCTGTTAGTAACCAATAGTTTGCTTAAGTGACTGAAATGAAGCTTGGGTGGCGTGTACCTCGAATTGAGTCATTATGTTGGGGGCATGCAAACTTATCTCAAGAATAGTTTATCTTTGTTTCAAGCTTGTGTAAAAATGAAACCAAACCCAACCATAGTTTGTTTTCATTTCAACCCAGTGGAAAAATGAAACCATTTTGAAAATATAATCAATCATATTTTATCATGTTTCAAGCTTGTGTAAAAATGAAACCATTCCCACTTTACATCTCCTGATTTATGTTTTTATCAAATGTTTTTTTCCAAATGAGCCTTGGTCTTTTCATTCCATCGTCACCATCTCTTTCGTCGATCATATGCTTTCACTTGTTTGTTTTACCCTTGCATGAAGAACATGTGAAATGAGTGGTCTTATTAGCCAGCCTCCTGAACATTACATGTTTTGAGTAGTCCAATCATCACCAAAACTAGTTGTTATCATTTTATACCACTCATTCTTCTAGGCAGAGTAATCTTTCAGCTCTTTTTGACTCTCAAAAAATGAAAGGTTGTCGAGTACTTGTCATTTAAAACTCGTAAAAGTACATCAAATGATGTCTACTTAGTATAAGTTTAACCATTTTTCCGGACTAAGATAGATGATTTATGAAAAATGAATAGCTTGGTCAACATGGTAAAGAGGTTCTCTCGAATATTGTTTTCTACCTTTTCGGGTTCGAGACAAACTACGAAAAGGGACCTGATGGAGTTTTCTTTTTTCTTTTTTTGAAACTATATAAATATGAAAAAGACATCTAGTTACACTTCCTTCAGACTCATAAAAATTAAATGATGAAAGACTACTCACCATGATGAGCCCAAGTTTCTCCTTCCTAGGACTCATAAAACTTACTAGGATGGATTCATTCAAAAAATGATCTTATATGATAAAAATATGATATCCTCTTCAAGCTTCTGTAAAAATAAAGAGGTAATCGCTAGAAATAATGGGTAAAATAAAAGTCAAACATTTCTTGTATAGGAAGCATATCACTCTTGATAATGACACTCATCTGTTTCTCGTGTTGATTTTGGGATATCCTCACTTAGTCACTTGTCCTTTCAGGTTTGGGTGATCCATTTTTCCTCTCATTTGATTATTCCACTTCATCATTATGACCCTTGGTATTATGTTGAGTCAAATGTTTCCACACTCTGGAGTCATGTCTGTGATGTTCAAGAGAAGCACTATACATTGTCTATTACCTATACATTATCTGACCCTTCGCTACAATCTGGGATCTTATTCATTTTATTCCACTTTATTCCTCGTTTCGTGTCGATGATGGGGGACTCATTGTGGGCCTCCTTCAATGAGTCACTTCCTGTCGACTTCAACTCATTATGCATGAAGATGGCTTAGAGGCTCCCTTTCAGTACCTTATAACTTACATGCCTTAATGGCCAGTTCTTCACATTCGACAACAGGATCTCATCATTGACCTCTGATCGAATGATTACATGAATGTTCAACTTCAACTTCATTTTCACATTCACGGATTGTACTTTCGTACATTGAGAACCATTTTCATTACTGATGGTTTCTCTCATTCCTATTAACGAGCCACATCACTAGCTGGTAATCGGGTGGTTTTCTAGCATGTCCATTGACACATTCATTCACATGTTAGAAATCGTACTTTGAATAGGTTGGGATGGAGCGCAAGACCCTGAGTATTGTCTAATATGACTCAAGCTGCATGGATTTATGTATTATTCATAATTGTACACATGTTTATACTATATGGATGGTTGTGACCATACCATGGGACTTTAAATTTATGGTGATCCTTCTATCTTGGATGGTTGTGCCCATATCATGGATCCTTTCACATAGTCCTAATTATTTGAATTGCTACGTCCATACCATATATTCATGTTTTGATATGAGATATGTATATGTATATGCGTCCTTGATTTGCATGTCTTTTGACAGTGTTTGTTTTTGTCCTTGAAAAAGCTCTTAAATCATCTCAACTATCACTCTATGTTCTGAGTTCATGCTTTACGGGGCATCTGTTACATAGTATTTTATCACACCCCCCTCACTTACATGTGACATACCCCGAAGTGCCTGAAACATGACCATCATGTAGTGTAATCATCTAGATAGGCTCTCGGAAAAATGTTTTGCACAAAAGGAAGGGGTTGACTATCAGGAGACCTATTCCCCCACAACAAAATGGGCTATTGTCAAGACACTCTTTTCCTTGGCAACACAGAATGGTGGGAAAGTCCATCAAATGGATGTGAAAACTTCTTTCTTAAATGGAGATCTGAAAGAGAATGTTTTATGTCCCAACTAGAAGGATTTGTTGTGAAGGGTCAAGAACAAGAAAATTAAATATTGTAAAATATTTGTATGGCCTCAAGAAAACACCGCGAGCTTGGTATGATAAATTAACGGAGCATCTTCTAAAACTCAACTTCCAACATTATGATCTTGATGATGCAACTTTGTTTGTCAAGAAACTTGGAAAAACAAGCGTATATGTTATGGTGTATGTAGATGATCTTTTGATGATAGGGAATAATGAGAGCTACTTTGCATCCATAAAAAAGGAATTGAGGAAAGGTTTTGAAATGAGTGACTTGGGCTATGTTGACTACTATCTTGACATTGAAGTAACTCAACATCTGAAATTTATATTCCTCTCTTAAAATAAGTACATTGGAGATTTGTTGAATAGGTTTGGCATGGTTGAGTGTAATCCTTTGACTACTCCAATAGAAAATAACTTAAATCTCACATCCATTAAAGGAAAATAATTTGTGGATACAACAAAGTATAGACAGCTTGTAGGAAGTCTCAACTACCTGACTAATACCAAACCATACATTTCATTTGATGTTGGAATCCTCTCTAGGTTTAAGGAGAACCCTTGTGATGGACATTGTTATGCTGCGAAAACAATTCTAAAGGACCTGAAGGGTTAAGAATTTAGACTTAATATACACAAATGGGCAAATTAAACTTGATTGAATACTCTGATTCATACTTTGATGGAGATAAAGAAAATAGGTTATCTACTTCAGGTTATGCTATGAGTCTTAGATCAGAAATTCTCTCCTAGAGGTCATGCAAACAATTAGTCCTAGTGGATTCCTCAACTAAGGTAGAATATGTGGCAGAAGCTGAAGAAACAAAGGAAATTGTGTGGCTCAAGGAAGTTCTAGAAGATTTGTAGGAGAAACAAGTGCATTCAACTTATCTCATGACTGACAACCCTTCTTCAATAAAGTTGGCCGAGAACCCAAACTTCCATGATGGAACAAAGCATATCAATACAAAATACCATTTGATTCAACATCATATTGAGGCCAAGACAATTAACCTATGCCATTGTTCCAAAAATGAGCAGACTGCAGACATCTTCACCAAAGCACTTGGAAGAGAAAAGTTCGAAAGATTCAAAATAGTGCATGGACTCACAAACATCCTTTTATATTAATGGGGGGGATGTTGACACCTAATCTTTAGGATTAGGTAAATCGATGTAAATTAGTATAAATATAAAATAAGGAGAATTTTAATATGAAGAGACACTAGGAGATGAAGCCCATGAGTATCTCCCTCCATGTATATATCTATGATTAGTCTTAATGAAAAACAAAAGTTCTCTTTGAGGATTTACCTCCTGGCATGACATCTTTGTTGAAGATCACATCATAACGACAAACTTACAAAAATGGTATAGAGATGATGTTCTTATTTAGGCTTTGTACAAACATGGCATCTTTTAGGTGAAGAGTAGATATATACTACCTCTTAAAGGTTATTGTACCGATCCTTGTAGAACTGTACCATCCATTTTCTCCAAGCTCAATATGCATCTAGAGATATTTCTCCTCCAGGTCACTAAAAAAATCTCTACACCTTGTCATG
Organism: Pinus taeda; assembly: GCA_000404065.3. Classification (NCBI taxonomy): domain Eukaryota; kingdom Viridiplantae; phylum Streptophyta; class Pinopsida; order Pinales; family Pinaceae; genus Pinus; species Pinus taeda. Next base: position 201,041 of record APFE030787961.1, read on the forward strand.
TGGAATGGGGTAGTTGATTGCAAGTACCATAAAATCCCCATCACAATGCTATTAATACATGTGATAAGAGTGAAGTCTAGCTCAAACTTTGAAGCCAAAGATTCACTTTCTACTCCTCCTAAGTTCTTCTTGCCATAATTTTTGTGTGGACACTTTGTAGCATAGTGCTTGAATTCATGAAAATTGAATAATTTTATTTTGGACAAGCCTTTCTTCTTTCCCCCTTAGCTGGATTCCAGCTTGGTTCGAGATTTATTCCCTTCGTTCTTCTTTCCTGTTTCAACAATGAAAAATTGTATTCATCCTCTTCCTTGGATGAGGTTCCATATCTGGTATTATGCTTGATCTCGTCCAGTACCAAATTAGGCTACACGTGTTCCAAATTCAGTAGTTTCTCCCTCCCATTCACCGAGTCCTAGTAGTTATGCCATCTTTCGGGAAGGTCTAGAAAAGCGAGGCTTGCAAGGCCATCTTCTACAACATTCACACCAACCCCTCCAAGCTAGTCCCAAAACTTCTATAAATTTGGTGAGATTGTGCAGAATAATATCATTCTTCTACATCTTGATATTTCAAAGCCTTTGTTGGGCATGGAATCCCCCCCAATGCATGTTTTGGGGCCCAAAGCCCAAGTTTTGACCCAATATTGTTGTAATGATCCCCGAATTGTGGGTGTGGAGCATGAACGTAAGATAGAGTCATGGGGTTGTCTGCCCTAGTTTTGTAATGTAATATCAGTTGGATAGACCTACCCATGGTTCACTGACCATGGGATTGTATAAATAGAGTGAGGCTCTAAGTAGATAGAAGAGGGTAGAAAGGGAAGAGTCTATGTAACTAAGTGAAGTGTGTCTTTAGGTTGTAGAGTAGGAGAAGGCTCCGCAGTTGAGTGTGCCGAGGCCTAGTAGTCCACAACTAAGTGTGCAGACCCCTGCAACTGAGTGTGTAGGGCCGAGTCAAGTTTGTAACCGAGGAAGGAATTAATAAAGAGAATTTTTCTATCATTTTGGGTATCTGTTGTCAAGTTAATGAATGATTAATGTAATTTACAAATATATTGTTTATTTACTGCGTGCACCTCTATGAATGGTTCATGTTGTTAAGTATAATTGAAATCACACAAGTAGGCTAAAATAATCAACTAACATTAGAATACCAATAAGATCCTGGGTAATAATGCAGAATGTGATGCCCAGCCCCTAGGTAGGGTTGTGTGAGGACAGTATATCGCATGGCGAAGGATGGGAAAGTTTGTGAAACAACCTATGTGCAGGGTCAAACCGCAGACCACTTGAACTCATCAGACATCTCCAAGGCACGAAACCCTAGTTCTAGCACCCTCCCATACTACTTCGGGTGAGACCTTAGTCCGTGATCCAGGGATTGTTGCTGAAAGGGCCAGTAGTACCAGGATTTGTTTGGCTAAATTAATTCTAAACCTAGGTCAGGGCCCAATAAGCCAACAAATGGCCCTGTTGTCGGGATCAGGATCTGCATAGAGATGTCTCATGCCGTATCACTGGAATCCAATAAAGAAAGGAATTAAAGAGTGGTTGGATAGGAAGATTTATGAGTTTGCGACGCAGGAAAACAAGAATATGTAATTATCAAAGGAAGAGTGGTTAGACTGCTTCTTATATATGGAAATCCATAAAATTTTCTTTGCATCCTTCCCCTCTAAGTTGTACAAGTGGATCGCGAAGCTAGCAGACAGTCAAGGAAGGTGTAGGCTCAAAAAACCTATTGTGTGGAGTCCAAAGCTAGTGTCTAGACTGGAAGCATCGGAAGATAAGATTGCATGCACTGTGGATCACTGGCTCGCTCAAATTATAGGATGATTTATCACCGAGTTCACAGTAGATACTTCAGTCAGCTATAGCGAGGGGGAAAGATGCTTCCTGAAAGGATGGCGAGGTAAGTACATTAAATCTTTGAACACTTGGATTAAATTGATGTTTGGGGTTACGCAAAGTGGGAGGATCTACAAAAACGAAGGTAGCACACAACTAGAAACGAGCCCCTTGATTTCACCTTCGCAAGAAAGTGAGGAAGAGCTCGCGAAGGTCTCACCAATAAGTGCAATCAATTTGATAAAGTAGCAAATTCCGCGTATACCACCCCCATCTAAACCACCACCAATTTCACCATCTTAACCCACATCTTTTCCCACACCACCTCCACCACCACCACAATTCAAAATGGCAAGCGTGATAAAGTTACCGATGTTCAATGCAGTAGGGAATGAAGATCCGCACCATTTTTTGTTGATGTTAATGGTTTTATGGGAAGCGGAAGTAGTCGCGGATGACAATATAAAGAAAGAAGCGTTGGTCAGTGCTCTGTAGGATCATGCATTGATGTGGTACATTAAGCACTCCAATGACAATTCGAACGTAGGGATCACGGATATCCAAGCTGCGCTAAACAAGGAATTTAGCAGGCCAAAACCAGAGACATAGTCAATCATCAAATTTAAGGAAATCATGATGTTTCCAAGCAAGAACCCCTGGGAGTTGGATAATAGACTGAAGTGTATGATTTGGGAAGCCAACATGACCTTGACAGATGGGAAACACCACGCATGGTTTGTAGCATCACTAACACCACATCTAAGGAACACATTGTCACAGTAGAAGCTATCCACTCAGGCCGAGGCATTGGAGATCGCAATGAGACTATATGAGACCCCGATAGAAGATCCTAACCTGGCAGTCCAATAGACACACGCAGTTGAGAAACTTGTTCCTTGAGATGCAGAGTTTGAAATAAGACAAGACAGCTAATGCAGAAGCGCACGAGGAGTTATGGTGTGTAAAGTGCAAAGGCCATGGACATGACAAGGACCATTGTCTAGTATTTGCAAAGTACCTCATGGGAGGAGGACCAATGCCATCAAGACCGGAGGCACAAGCAAAACCGAGCGCGACACCTGCATTATGGTGCACAATTTGTCAGATAGGAGGAAAGCATGCTACAGATAACTGCCATCTACTATAGAAGTATACACAAACTTCCCAACACTTGTTTTGTAACTTATGCAGGTCATTAGACCACGATGAGTGCACCTATAGAAGTTATGACATTATGATGGATCGAACTCCTACCTATAAAGTTCAGACCAAAACACGCACCCTTGATGAGAATGCATGGATGCCATGCATTGGATTTTAGGGCCGCAGATGAAGTCGAGGTAGAATGGGACCAGGAAGAGGCTACAGAGAACCGATATGCTACAATTGCAGAGGACCAGATCATTATACCCACAATTGTACAAATCCGATGAGACCATCATGCTTATATTTTACCCTGTTTGATCATGACATAGAGGAGTGTCCCATGCTGATAGCGAGGTTACGCGATAAAGGTACCCTCCAACATCCCCCAACTCAGAACCTAAAAATGATAAGGTCTGAGCCATGTGAGGAAGACCCAAATGTAAATATCATGCTTCGAAGTGGTATTATGACAGGAGATGACAAAGGCAAGTAGCCCGAAGAGAGTGCCTGGGTTCACAAGGATACAAAAAAGAAACCAAAATTTGATTTAGAGCACGCTAAGGAGGCATTCATGGAGGCTAAGAAGAGCTTCATGCATGCTTCCACTTAGAGAATTAAAGACAAACTAGAACTGAAAATGGACCCATCAATGCTCACTACCATTTTGGAGACATGCATGAAGTTATTGCGTGACAGCAAGGCTATGAAGGGGCTCCAAGAACTCATCACTAGATGTGCTGGGACTGCACCAGGAGAACTATGCATTGTTCGAAAGTTGAGGAAGCACACAACGTGAAGAAGAAGAGAGATGAGGTGAACTATGTAGATCGGGGAATATGAAATGGATCAAGTGATTTTGGATCTAGGATCGGATGTGAACATCCTGCCAAAGCAGACATGGGAGCACATGGGCAGGCCTGCACTGCAATGGTCTCCCATTCAATTGTGAATGGTGAACCAGAAAAATATCTTACCTATGGGAAGATTGCAGGGAATAATGATAGATATCAAAGATGCGAGCATGCTTGTAGATTGTTGATGATAGAAATCTCTATCCCACACTACTAGTAATAGATTGGGCCACTGACATGAATGGAATGATAAATCTAAATAAATCAAGATGATTTTTGAGAAAAAGTCACTACACGTAGTGGTACCTTTAGACCCTACAGAAGGATCGTCCTACATAGAGCCAATGTGCGACTATGATAGCGACAATGATCTAGACTCTATTTACAAGATAACTGCACAGGAGCAGGAGTGGGTGAATCCAACAGTGGATGGCAGACTCTCATGGGAGCAGGAAAGCTCTTGCACCTCACATTTAGATGAAGAAATAGAACAATGGCAGAAGTAGTTACACGAGGTAACCATGCTCAACTTTAACATGATGTCGAGGTCACTGTGCTGCGTGGCAACAGAGGTAAGAGATCTTCTAATGTATGATGTGTTGAGCAAGGTGGATGATTTTCAAAACAAATTTGAGAAAGAACTATCGAAACAACAGTAGTTCAATGCTCTGAAATGGGTACTGTGCACTGTGCCTGGAAGGTGGTGGGGTACCTGCTAGAAGAATTTTGAGGACTGGCGCGAATGCAAAAGGATGATGTGCATGTAGTTTGGAAAGCCTCAAATATGGATTAAATCTGGGTATGACAGATGGAACAACCCATGCACCCACCTGTCCAGATGGGTATAGGCATATGGTACGCAACTTGCACGAAGACACGCTGTCCACACGGAAGGAAACATGATTGGCGAGTAAGAGCGAGCAAGGCAATGGCACAAATGACGTCTAGGAAGTATGGTAAGACCAAGCACAAAGAAGCATATCCATGCAAAAGCTTTTGACAAAGTACACAAAGAGATGAATGCGGTTCACCATGTGTACCGAGGTGACTGGGACCTATGCATACCAATGGTTCTATGGGCTTATAGGACCATGCAAAAAACCCTGACCGTGCTGGCACTTCCGAAGTTGAAGTATGAAGCGGATTCTATAATCCCTATGGAGCATGCAAAGCCTAGTTCGCAGAAAGTAGTACCTGTAGATATGATGGTTCACGAAGCCTAGGAAGAAGGGATCACACAGCCACAAGAAACATAACGCATGGGACTTGAGGAAGAAATCCAACAAGGAAACCTTACACTCCAGAAACTTGAAGAGGAAAGGGTATGGTTAAGGAAGAAAAGAACTTCAATGGATGCAGGAGTCAAGAAGATGGAGGATAAAATAAAGAAAAAAAATTTCGGCAAAAATACCATAGCAGTAAGGTAGGAGGAATGCGATCATGATGACAAGGTTAAGGCCTATTGTCACGAATCGATCAACCTGATGCCTTGCCTTGGACCACATATTACTAAGCATAGTGACCAGGGTAGTGCATTGCAAATGGTGAAGGGCACAATGCCGACCGTAATAATAAAAGGTGGGGATTCTCTAGGAACCATGACATAGGACCAGATGGAACTATATACGAGTGGTGCAACCACCTGAATAGCCAAGGGAAGGGAAGTTTTAGAGCTCCAAGTAGTTGGAAGGGAGCACGGGACTATAAACTATTCTGCTCGGGAGCTATGCGATTTTAGAGATGCCCGTAGAAGAAAAGAGTCACAAAGTTTTAGACGGCGCACAAGGGGCTATGCTGCCACATGGGTTGGCCAGAAAGTGACTATTGAAGTCACTATTCGTGATGGGATGATCAAATTGGCACAAAATGGAGTGGGCGGCAGGCAATTAAGATGTGATTTATAGGCAATATTAGGGAAAATCTATTGCCAAGAAAGCATTAATGAACCGGAATTGCGGGGAACAGTCGAATTTGAATTCAAAAAGCACTATAAAATACACAAGGCTACCCAACAAACAACAGTTGGTCATTTGCGAATTGACTGATTGAGCAGAACTCTGAGTGTTGTGAGTGGAGTGTTGATTGAGCCCCTAAATTTGCGAGTGACATATTACGGCACATATACAATGGCAGTAACTAAGGATGGTATGGGGATAGCAGAAGTGACCATCGAGGAGGCTGCATAGGCCCTAGCTATGGGGGATGTTGTAGAAGGGGCCTGAATTGTGGCAGAAATCCCGAAATCACTGTGCACACAAAGACCCAAGAAGGGAAAACAAGAAATGGCTCCCGTACACGTGTCCCCATGGAAGCCATTGCGAAGCAAACTGTCGATGGAGGAGAAAAGGAAAGCTATCACTATAGAAACAGATGAAGAAGAAGAAGATTTTTAGGAGATTATCATCACAGAAGAAGAAGACAAAGCCATGGAGGTGGATCCTTAGCCTACACACTTTTTGATAAAATTACTTGCCTATGTCCCCTCGTAGAAATTGAGGGCCAAAGTGACCGAGGTCCTGAACGAAACCAAGAGCTTGCTCCAGACCTCACTCCTCCTAGACAACATCATGTTTGAAGGCACACACCTGGGCCATGTACCAAGCATGAGCTTCGAAGATTGGGACCTCGCTGACCACAAGAAATTACCTCACCTTGAGACTGGAAACCTCATAAAGAAGAACACTGCGGGGGTGGTCACAGCATTAGAGTCGCAGAAGTGGTTGCACAGAGTGGAGAAGGCTAGGTTGCTAAACCTACTTTGGGTGCCGCATTTCCACTTCACTTTAATAACCATTTTTGTCATCATGAAGTTGCTCTGCCTGGTGCATGGCAGGTGCCTATGGCTGGAGGAGCCCATCCCCATCATGGCCAACTTGATTCATCGCATCTCTCAACTTCCATACAAAGGAGAAGACCCTACACCATATCAAAAGGAAAGGGCAGTGATTTTGCCATCACAAAGGCCATGAAGAAGATGTACAAGCTAGAAAAGAAGAAGAGGGGCCATGCTATCTCCAGCATCAAGCACAAAGGAGTCTACATAGCAACCCAAATCCTCACAGGAAAATTTATGCACAAGTGTCATGCCGACGAGGTACCTACGGTGGTGGTCGCACTGGCTGAGCAGTGTTTGAAGGGGGTCCAGTTTAACTGGTTTGAATTCCTCTCCACAAAATTTTTAGAGTATTTCCACGAATCCCAAGAATAGGGCAAAACCTTCCACTATGCATGGTTGTTGTTGTCCATAGTGCTCGTAGCTGGGGAATTTCCGAAGGACAGTCAATTCCCCATAATTGATAGAGATTTACTTGAGGCTGTGAAGTACACTTCGCTCTAGGCCATGAAGGATGCTACAAAGATACACGACAGCAAGATCTTCTAGGTGCTCATGAAGATGAACATCTGAATGTGGATCAACTGTAAGCCATTGTTCTTGCCCATGGTTTACAACAATCTTCAGAGTTTTGTAGAATCTAAGGCATATATGCATAACATATATATCAGGGTGCGCAAGGATCCGATGAAGCAGCGGACAAAGCTACCCTTTGCAGCCACTGATGATGCCATTTTCAATGTCTTGGAGGCATGGACATTGGAATCGTGTGCCCTAGACATTATAGAACTCAAGAAGTTGGCAGCGCAAAAGAAGAAAGACAATGCCAAGTTGCGCATCACCCAATTGGCCAAAAAATGTTTAAAGGAAACAACAGTAGCAAACGTGAAGACAACGCGGGGTGTGGCACAGAAAGTTATCGAGTAGGAAAAGGTTGCAACAGTAGCAGGAGCATAAGAAGCAGCCACGAAGGTGGGTGAGGGGCAAGCAACAACTTCGACTGGGTAGACAACGAAGGAAGCAAAAAAGTAAGAAGGAGGCACAGACCCATGAACCACGTCCACGTAGTTGAAGTGCCAACGTCCAAAAGAGCGAGCAGGATCATGGAAGAAGGTCAAGGCCTCGAAAGTGTCCATCGACCTGATCACCGTAACTGAGGGTGGTCTACATGACATCGGCAAGATGGTGTGCAATGTTAGAAATGAGGTTCTCTAGGATTTCATGTAGGAGCACTAGACTGTGTTGGGGGCCCTCATAGTGTAGTTGCAGAACTTATAGGTGTGCCCCCCTTAGGTCGATACTCTTTCGACAAACCTCACAGTCAGATCCACGACAGAATAATAGGTGTTACGTGCACGGATGATGAACACAATAGTGTTGCTAGAAGGGGCTCTAGTGATATCAAGTGAGGCCGGCAGGCTTTCGGTTAGCACGATGAAAGGTCTTGGTGTGAATCTAGCTACCTTTCCGTGCGAGACATTATATCTATTGTAGGATGGGATAATGGCAGAGTTGTGCGCTAAGGAGAGCTACCCACTCCAAGTCCTCGGTGAGCACAAGATAAATATGGAACAACTGAGCTTGCAATGCAATGAATTGGTGTAGAAAGGTCAACAACTGGTGCAGCTGATAGAAGACACTTGCTGAAGCATACCAACAAATATACCAGTGGAGGTGTAGATCCATAGGTTAGCAACTGGAGTCCACGAGGCGAAGGAGGAAACGACAAAGGTTCAGCTAGAGATAAATCTTCAGATCGCTGAGGTGTGGTTAGAGGCACATCCAACCACTCCCCCGAAAGTCAAAGAGCAGCGCACCAGCACTATCATAGTGGGATTGGAGTAAATCAGAGGTGCAGTGCGAGATTGCACCAGCATGTTGGAAGAATCACTTGAGGTCCTCACAACTCTACAAGAGGAGCCCAACATCCAATGCTTAGAGCTAGAGGTATGAGAACTCCAACAGCAATATGACAGTGTCTGAGGAACTAAGCAAACAGTGGTCCTCACCCATCGGCTTGCAAGGATGCAGCAGGCTAAAGCACTAAAGGAGCAGGTGGACGTGGCATGACATAAGGAGGCAATCCTAAAAGTGCATGTCTAGCCTTGGATCAATGAGGCCTTTACCAATATGGTATACATCGAAGGAAAGCTCATAAACATACAGGGGATGCACACATTGATGTAGAGAAGAATTCCAGACACAGAAGTCTCGGAACAACGTATGTAGCAGATCCAACAAGCAGCAACTCAGTGCACTACTGGCCTCTACACAATTCAAGAACACTTGGAGGGACTCTGTCCAAAGATGGTAGAACAAATAGAGTGACTCAAGGGCAAGTCACGACTTTTGTGTTGGGGGCTTGTTGGGCATGGAATCCCCCCCAAGGCATGTTCCTATCCATGCTCCACTGACCATGGGATTATATAAATAGAGTGAGGCTCTAAGTAGGTAGAAGAGGGCAGAGAGGGAAGAGTCTAATTAACTAAGGGAAGTGTGCCTTTCGGTCTTAGAGTAGGAGAAGGCTCTGCAGCTGAGTGTAGAGAGGCCTAGTAGTCTGCAGCTGAGTGCACAGACCCCTACAGCTGAGTGCGCGGATGCCTGGAACTAAGTGTGTAAGGGGGGTCGAGTCTGTAACTGAGCAAGGGATTAAGAAAGAGAATTTTGTTATCATTTTGTGTATCTATTCTCAATTTAATGAATGATTGATATAATTTGCAAATATACTATTTATTACTGCGTGCACTTGTATGAATGGTTCATCTTGTTATGTATAATTTAGAGCACACAAGTAGGCTAAAATAATCAACTAACATTGGAATACCAGTAAGATCTTGGGTAATAGCATAGAATGTGATGCTTAGCCCCTGGGTAGGGCTGCTCGAAGACGGTATATCGGGTGGCGAAGGATGGGAAAGTGTGCGAAGCAACCTGTGTGCGGCCTCAAACTGCGGACCACTTGGACTCATCATAAATCTCCAGGGCGCGGAAACCTAGTTCTAACACCCTCCCATACTACTTTGGCTAAGACCTTAGTCTGTGCTCCATCGAATGTTTCCAAAAGGGCCAGTAGTACTGGGATTTGTTTGTCTAAATTAACTCTGAACCTGGGTTAGGCCCCAATAAGCCAACAACCTTTTGATGGCCAATTTTCTATGATCACTTCTATGCTTGAACAACTCTACTAGTTATTTCCACATTGTGAAAGGAGCTTCTTTCCCATGGAGACTTGAGATAGTGTGATCTCGCACTCCCTCCAATATTATTATCCTCACCTTGGCTACATATTTATTCCATTAGGCTACATTATCAACATGAGATGATGTTGGTTTTTCAATGTATGTCTTGACATATTCCAACAATCCATTGTAATCAAGCATTACCTCTATGTGATCCTTCAATGCAATGAAATTCGAGCTTCCTTCCAAGTCGTACTCTAATCTCAACCTATTTAAGGTCATTTTCCTAAATCTGAAGAGAACTTGCTGTACTGAAGCTGCAAATTTGAACCTTCTGAGGAACAAATTAGAAATTCTTGTTATAATGTGAATCTTTCTCTAATACGATGTAGAAATATGGTGATAGAATTGAAATTGCTAAAGAAGTTTAATCTAAAATCAAGATATACAATCTACTCTACTGATGTGGAATTTAATTCACATTTTAGAACCATATATAATAAGAAAAACAACACATGCATATTATTTTTTGATTGGAACCCAACTCGGAAAAAACACTCAAGCCTCTTTTCATTAATCAGATGAATAGAGAATGTAGTACAATTTCTTTCGTGCTCTGAGCACAAATTGCAAGTGAATAACTTATTTGTTTGCTCAATAAGAAGCTCTAACCCAGAATTAGTCAATTGTCGCCTTTGTTGAGCTCCTAATTTCTTTCGCAAATCCTAAGAAATTATCCCCCTTTTTTAGGAATTTTCCTCCAATTGATTATGTAATTCCCAAGGATTGAACATTTGACTACATGCAACACCATTATACTCAAACTAGTTTACAACTACTTGTTACACTCCTTTGTACTCTCTACCATAACTAAGGAACTCAAATTCCTTGCATGCACTAGTTAGTTTGAGCTAATTGATGAGTTAACTGGATGATCAATGTGTTAGCCTTTTGTCCCACGACACAAGTGACCTTCCACTAGTTCCATTATCTTTCAGAACTAGTTTAACTGAACACAACTAGAAATAACTAAACTAGATTGCTACAAATTAGCAATGACACATGCATAACTTAACTCCAAGCCCTCTAACTTGAATTTACTGAGTAAACTTAGAGACAAGGACCATGTCACATGAGTTAACTACCTCCAAGTTATTTGCAAATGTGTAATTTCAAATTTTATCAATTTGATTAAAGAAGAGTCAAATTGAGAGTTTATTACTACATTTCTCAACATTGTATAAAATAATTTGGTTCAATGTTGGTGACGAGTTCATTTCATACGAAATAAGTGATAAGTATTCATGTGAAGGTTGCAAAAAGGGGAAACATAGAGTGATGGTTTTAATAGATATGATAGATAACATGCCACATGCATGGGGAAATGATATGAGATTCCTTGTAAAATGCCTTATGGAGGGTAAAAGAAACCCTATCTATACTAGTGGGTAGAGAAAAATCCAAACATGTAGGATGTTTTGGAAGGGGTTCATTAGGGGAATTTTGAGGTCTAAAATGGGTCTCCTAAAAAAAATGTACAACCAAAATAAAATTTATAAGAACTAATTAGATTCAAGATGATGATCTCAAGCATGGGGGACGACTCACCATTTTTGGAATAAAAAGTAAAAAAATTAAAAAATAATAAAATAATAAAACTATTTTTTCCACTCGTATTTTCAGCTTATATCCCTAAGGGTTTACTCAAATTTCGAGTGGGAGTACTCGTTGGATGCAAAATTTAATTCCTGATGCAAGAAGTACCCATGTTGCATACTTTTGATGGACCTTTCTACACAAAAGAATGAGAAATACCTGAAATCACATGATCAATCATGTTTTTCATGTATTTCTCATTTTCTGTGTAGTAAGGTCCATCAAAAGTATGCAACATGGGTACTCCTTGGATGAGGATTCAAATTCTACATCCAACAAGTGTTTCTGCTTGAAATATGAGTAAACCAATAGGGAGATAAGTTGAAAATATGAGTTGAAAAAATAGTTTTTCATTTTTTTTTTCGCTCTAAAAGTTGATGATATAATCTAATTTTATTTCCATTATTATTTTATAATTTCCTTAGGAGGACCATTTTAAACCTCAAAATTCTCCTAATGGAGACATCAACGATTATGGTAGGAAATAACAATAATGGTGGTGGTTTTGGTATCCACTTAGACAATGGTCCTAGGTCTGACAGTCCTCATGAGGAAAGCAAGTCACAAGATCATTACGAAATTCTTAGAGTGTATAAGGGTGAAAGGATGGCAACTTAATTAGTAAGAAAACAACAGATTATTTTTAGTTTGGAGATGATAAAAACTATAAGCTACATGTAAATGGACATATGATTATAAGACCTAGTTCAGTATGGGCTCCCTAGGAAAAGTTCAAAATGATGATGGGGAATGCGACCTTTCTAAATTCGATTTAAAGGATTTCTCCATGTCAAGTTTAATTGGGATATTATTAGATAACTTGAATTGAACATAATGTTAGATGTGTTTAGTTTATAGTTTTTGGGAACATAGTGTTAATGACGGATGGTATGTTACACATAATATTAGATGTAATGAAATGTATAAAAGGAAATTAGATGCTTCATTTTAAACTTCTTTTCACCAAAATCAATAAATATATTATTTTTAGTGAATTAACTGTTATGGAAAATTTCAAACTCCTTGTTTTTTTTTTATAAATTAAAATGTTATAATGATATTAGTAATCTTGGTAAATTCCCCACGATGTGATCATAACTATTTGTCACTAACAAGAGGTTCTACTTACTATTACAGACCACACAGTAAACAATCTGCTATTTAATGGAAATCTTGTCTTGCTTACTCTAGTGTTGGACAAGATAGAGTTCCTCTCAAGTCCAGTCTTGAGGATGTAGTCCAAGAGTTGGGTGGGGAGGTTTGGTCCCCACAAATCTTGTGGTCTAATCCTGAACAAGACTATGTATACTTGAGATTTACTTAAAATACAATTTATTCAATTAAAAGTAAAAAACCCCTATCAACTCTGTTAATTTTAATTTTATGTGAGTGGGGCTAAGAAAATCGATTCATTGCCCAAGCCTCATGTGTCCTAAATAAGGCGAATCAGACACAATTTAGTGGGACATATTTCCTTTGGATCATGTCCTGATGGGACATGATCATGTCCTGATTCGAGGACACATGTCATGCTTTTTTTACCTCCACATGGCCATACAAGGCTGATTTGGGCCATTCTAACTTCGCAATACTCATTCTCTATTGTTGTGGGTTTGTTGTGGGTGTGTGAGGGCGAAGAGAAAAGAGTGTGGGAGCATGTTGGAGGTGATTCAAGCAACATGTAAGTCCATTTTATCTCTATTTTTTTTGCATTTTTATTACAACTGTTTGTGTGTGAATTTCTTTTACAAATTTGTACTTTTTTTCTTTATTTTTTTACCACATTCATGGCTCAATCAAGGGCAGCAAGGAACGAGCAAAGGAAGGGAAGAATGTCCCCATTCGAGTTGTCCCTCCTCTTCCAATTTCATTGGGGTCTGCAAGTGTTCCCTCTATTTCAATTGGGGCTACAACAACAACTTCAAATGTTGAGGGAAGACAACAACCTCAAGATAACAAATATCCCTTGTGGAAATATGTCACAAGAGAGCAAGAGTCAGGAAGCAAGATGAAGGGATAAGGCAATGTTGCATGGAAATGCAACTATTGTAAAAATAATTTTGTGAGCACATATTACCGTGTGAAAGCTGATTTGTTGGCTTTACCAAGTTGTGGAATTGCAACATCTACAAATGTGTCTTTAGCTAAGAGGAAGGAAATGGAAAAGGAGGCGAACATTGCTATAGAAAAGGTGGTTGCAATATCGAAAAAAAACAAGAATGAATACCCCCTTCCATTCTTGAGGAAAAGAATAAACATGTTTCCATTTAAGAGTTCTAGTGGGGGCCAAGAAACAAAAAGAAAGACAATGGCACTTGGTCCAATAGACAAGATTTTTCAAAAAGAGAAACAGGAAGAGTTTGATCCACCATTGCAATTTTTTTCTATGGGAACTTCATATCCTTTAATGTTTCATGCTCACTTGTATTTATTAAGATGTGTCGATCTCTAACACAAGGGGCTTCGTCAGGGTACGTGCCTCTTGGGTCAAAGAATCTTAGAACCAGATTGTTGATGAAGGCAAAAGAAAGAGGCGGACAAAATGCTTAAGCCTATTAAATCAACAAGGCCAACATTTGGGGTCAACATTGTTTCTGATGGATTGATAGATCTAGCATGAAATCCACTGATCAACTTCATGGTGTCTTCCTTGAATGGTCTAATTTTCTTGAAATCAGTGGATGCACTTGGAGAATCCAAGGATGCACAATAGACATGTGAGTTGTTTATTAAAGGTATTAAAGATGTAGGTATTGATTCTTGTGTGCAAAGCATTACAGATAATGCACCTATTTGCAAGGTTGTTGGAATGATTAAGGAAGCTAAATATCCACAAGTATTTTTGATGCCTTGCATTGTCCATTCTTTGAATTTAGCACTTAAATCTACTACTTTTGATGTGCTTTGAATTGGAGGCATTATTGAGGATATCGAGCATATCCACAACTTTGTACAAAATCATACAAATTCCATCACTATCTACAAGGAGTATGCCAATTTATCATTATTGAAGATTGTGGATACACGATTTTCATCTTCATTCATCATGTGGAAGAGGTTGAGGGAGAGGTCAAGACTACTCTTGGGGCCATGGATATTTGAGATTTTTTACTTATGAAGACTACTCTTGGGGTCAAGACAGATCAAGCAACCTAAAAAATAGTGAAGGACGCAACATTAGATAATTCTTGGTGGGAGAGTGTGGATCTACTTATTCAAATCATGGACCTTATCATTTCTTTTCTTTAATTTGTAGATACAAACAAACCCATCCTAGGAGACGTTTATGAGGGATGGGATTCCATGATTGAGTCCGTGAGGAGCATTATGTTATAGAGTGAGTGCCCTGAGTATGAGACATCGTTAGAGGATTTCTTCACCACCATACATGATATTCTTATCAACAGATGGGACAAAAATTGTACACCTTTACCTTGTTTGGCTCACTCATTGAACCCAAAATACTATAGCCATGAGTGGCTGAAGTTGGACCTTCCCATAGATTCCCCCTTCAGATGGATGGGGAAATTTCATAGGGGAGGAAGGATGCATTGAGGTAGATTTTTTAGGATAGAGCATCCCTTTATGAGTTGAAGGGTGCCTTTGCAGAGTTTTCCATTGGCACTAGTTGATTTGTAGTATATGAAGTGATTAGAGATAGGGGGCTAAGATGCCCTATTCATGGTGGGAAAGTCATGGGGAAGAAAGCCCTCCTCTACAAGATTTAGTAATGAGGCTCCTCTCTCTTCATCCTCTTGTTTCCTGAGGAATGGGAGCACATATGGGAATTTGTATAGTGTCAAGAACAATAGGCTTGAGGAGTCCAGCGTAGAGATAATAGTGTGTGTGCACACCAACCTTCATCTTATTTACAGGGAGAGGGATGAGTGGTTGAAGGGAAAGACAAATATGTGGGATGTGTTTCATCATAATATGGGTTTGGACAAGAGTGTTGACTTGGCATTGGCCATCTTGAATCTTAATGAGCAAGTGTTAGACTTCGTCGCTTTTGATGACAGTGATAGTGTAGAGGGGTCATTCTCCACACCAGAAGATGCAAAGATGACCTTGGTGTTAGGTCCCTCTAATATTAATGATTCCCCCATTACTATTGTCCTTATATCCCTTATTATTATTGTTGTGCCCCTATTGTCCCCATATTGTTATTATTGTGCCCCATAGAATCCCTCTATTGTGATTTTTGGGCTTTTATATTATTATTGTGAGGATGGCATGGTTATATTGTGACCCCTTAGAATCCTACATATAGAAAGGAGGTTTTGTCATTTGAATCATCTAAGAATTGTTCATTTGTGTAATGTAAAGGAGGTTGCCTCCTTGAAGAGGCTTATTTTTAAGGTGTTGATCTATCTTTTCTATCCTTTTGTGAGCTAGCTTCATAACATTTGGTGTTAGAGCTTTGCATTCCAAGGTTTCTCTGCTCCAAACAGGTCATCGTGGCATTTTCGCTATAACTTTTTTTCTGCGACGATTCAAAAGCTACATGGAAACCCAAATATTATTGTAAGCGACAAAGATCCCATTTTCGCTAGAAATTTTTGGACAGAATTATTTTTTTGTCTCAATACTCAATTAGCTCATAGCTCATCTCGTCATCCTCAATCTGATGGGAAAATTGAGATAGTAAACAAATGTTTGGAAGGATATCTTCATTTCTTTGTATTTAATAAACAAACACAATGAGTCAAATGGTTGCCTTTGGCTGAATGATGGTGTAACACTTCCTTCCATACTGTAGCAAAATTGACCCCATTTATGGAACTTTATGGATATCATCCACCATCCATCACATCATATTTAAGGGAAAATTCTAAGGTTCAACCAGTGGAGCATCACATCGAGCATCAACAACAAGTTCTCCAACTCTTAAAGGATAACCTCACATTGGTGCAAAATAGAATGAAACAACAGGCAGATCAACATTGCATCGAAAGAAGTTTTGATGTAGGTGACTGGGTATTCCTACGACTACAACCATATAAACAAATGTCCCTCAAGAAAGTTACGAAGGATAATAAATTATCACCAAAGTATTATGGTCCATACAAGGTGTTGCAAAAGATTGATACTATGACATACAAATTGGAGCTTCGTGTAGCTTCTCAAGTGCACCAAGTTTTCCATGTTTCATGTTTGAAGAAGGTTACAACTGACAAGCTTCCAGTTCAAACAATATTGCTAGAACATGATGAGGAAGGAAAAATTATATTGGAACCAGAAGGAGTCACAGAAACAGGAACTCCATAGTTACGAAATCGATCTATTTCAGAAAATCTCATCAAGTGGAAGAAGTTATCCGCTGAAGATTCCACATGGGAGGATGAGAATTTTATACAAAAGCATCCAGAACTACTCAAACGTTGAGAACAACAGTTTTTTTATGGAGAGGGGTATGTTAGGTCCCTATAATATTAGTGATTTCCCCATTACTATTGTTGTTGTATCTCTTATTATTATTGTTGTGCCCCTATTGTCCCCATATTGTTATTATTGTGCCCTATAGAATCCCTTTATTGTTATTTTTGTGCCTTTATATTATTATTATTAGGTCGGATTGGTTATATTGTGACCCCTGAGAATCCTATATATAGAAAGGAGGTTTTGTCATTTGAATCATCTAACAATTGTTCATTTGTGTAATGTAAAGGAGGTTGCCCCCTCGAAGAGGCTTATTTATAAGGTGGTGATATATCTTTTCTATCTTTTTGTGAGCTGGTTTCATAACATTTGGATATAGAGGAAGATGATGCAACAGAGGAGAGTAGTGGTGACTATGATGATGAGTACAGTGATATCGATGTTGATGATGATGATTGATGACTCACGAACTACCTATTGCCTTGATGCTTGTACTTGTTTTGTATTTTTTATTTCTATTTGCCATTGGCATTCTATGTAACACATTTTGATTCTGATGACCTACTCAGAAAACTACACTATCTTGTCTTTCTCCTACTTGATTATTGATGAAAATGTATTATGTCAAAATTGTATTTATTTGCATAATGTTACTTTGTAAAACTTACATATAGATAAAAATCTATACTTGAATCAATGAATTTGTATCATGAATAAAAAAATAATATAAAATAATATATAACATTTCCTCTAAAGGACACTCCAATTGCCGTGTCCTTCATTGCCGTGTCCTTCCTGTAGGTGTCCCTATGTCACGTGACTTAGGAGCTGGGCATTAGCACTTTCAAACAATTGTCATCAAAAACATAAACGGCCTTCTTCTTTATCATCAATGATTATCTTCTCCTCTGGAAATACAATTATTCAATATCTTCCGGCACAATCACTGTTATTTTAATCACACGATTCAAGGTAACCTTCATAGGTAGTAGATAATAGTTAACTGCTTCCGAGTGAAGGGCATGGTAGATTTTGGTAGAGAGATGCCTATATGTTCTGTTAATCCTCGTTTCAACATTCAGTTTGCAGTATAGATTGTAATGTTTTAGAAACGCTAGGAACGAGATGAGCGGGAGATCCCTCATTCCACACAGAATTTCATTCCCCTGTAACGATGACGATGGGTCTTTCCGCATTAAGGGTCGCTGTTGAGCGGATTGCCAAACACAGCATTGCATTTAAAATGACATCATTTTCGAGGATATTTGGTAACATTGATATATGACATGATTTGCTTTGCAGCTTTGCATTTTAGAATTTATCACAATAAATATTCATAACCAGCCTCAGAGTAGCAATAAGACAGGTTCCATCAGGAGAGATGGTTACATATAAACTACCTAACAACAGTTTAAACTTTATTCATATTGTACCATGTTTTTTAGTTTCTACAAACAGTCATAAAATTTGAAAGAAATAAGTAAACTTTACTACAGTGGGTGTTATATAGTGTGCATTATACAAACATAACCTTGCCTTTGGAATAACTTTATTGGTCTACAAACGACTACTCCTTTACACAGGTTGCTTTTTTCTTACACGTTCATGTCGATTTCTTACCAGCACTCCAGCTCAAACAGGTCAGAACTTGAACAACTGCCATTATCGTCTTTCTCCCCGTCTTCATCTTCTTTGTCAAGATCTCCAATTACTGCAGCTTCGACAATGCTATTTGTTTTCTGATGCTCGGCAATCACGTTCCTAGGCGTTGGTACTACATGACTGCTGTCCTTGTCAAGACTTTGATGTTTCAATTTTTTGCTGAGTAGTGGAAGTTCGTGGGCATCTACAGATGGATGTTTAATTTCTTGATAATCCGAAGGATTTGGATGAGTGGATGGATTTTGCATTCCTTGGAGGCACTTTTCCCCACACTGACGAAAATTCTCATCGACAATAACACTTGTTGGGTAAAATGTTACACACTTTCTCGTCCCATCAATGTTTTTAGACCTTCTAGATGTTTTGCTCAAACATGGCCTGGATTGGATTGAAGAAGATGATGAACAAGTGGAGGGTTTTCTTTCAGAAGAATGATATGAATTTGAGTCACTTACCGAACACGATGACGAAAGCTTTGGCTTCTTGGTACTACCACCGAGGAACAGCGAATTTAGAAAACTTACGAGTTTGCTGCCAGGGGAGATTGGGTGCTTGGGCTTCTTGGAATCCTTACAATTTCTGGACTTTGACTTATTCTTTGCGCGGTGATCAGTAGGGGTAGAATGTTTCTCACTAGATCGACAACTCCCATCTCTAACGGATGATTTTCCATGTAAATCTCGAGAGCGTTCTCCACGAATAGCCCATTTGCATGCTCGGGCTTCACGACCCACATGACTAGAATTCTTTTCTGTTTTAGCAGTCGGAACAGAAGAAGTAAGTGTGTAGAGGGATTCCACATTTGATGATAAATTTGGGCAGTTGGAGGTGGAATCACTAGTATAATCAGAAGAACACGGTGCTGCAGATGACATAATAGACTGAAACGACGGATGCCATTCTGTTCTGTTCTTGATATTTGCAGCCTCGGCTTCGTATTTTTCAGCATTGAAACCACCGACCTTGACTGATCTTCCACGCATTAATTTCTCATTATTCGTCCATGCAGGATAATCATCATCGTCCCATTGTCTTTCGACTCTGGAAAAGCTTTTGTGATTGGAATTCCTTATCAGTGTTTTATCCTCCTCCGGCACCTCTCTCGTTGCTTGACGATTGTCACTCTTCTTGTGCGCCGTCGTTCCTTCCACCTCTTCAGTCGACCTACAAATTGCATCGAGCAGAGCAGACGAAAAGGACTGATTTCTGGAATGATGATGGCGATAGCGCTGACCATTTTGCGCATTATAACGCATATGAATACCTTCCCAGATCTCCATGAATTTGAAGGGAGGTGAGTCTACATAAAATTTGAGAAAGGAATTTGGTCAGGATATCTCTCGCTCATGCAACGCATGAGTTGCTATCCAGAACACGCAGGGTACAAACGAAATGAATCCATACAAACAATCGATTCAGAATTTCTCAGAATCACCAGAGCTGCAGATTGCTAGCATCAGAATCCATATTCTCTCAGCCATTTCCACGTTTCAATTTCTGGAACAGTTAAACAGACAGACAGAAGAGGGAGCAATTGGTGGTTTCACTGCACTTCTGTTAGCAGCAACCAGCACTTGCAATCTCAATCCATGGTTAATATAATATGGAATCGATCAGTCGTGGGAATAACTGTCCACTGCTGTAGGAACACTAGATACCTGGAGTAACTTCGCACTGAATTCCTAGGTAAAACATCAATCATATTCGTTTCTTTATGGTATTTTTTTAATGTAGAATCAATTGAATAAAGAGGGGAATTTAACATGCTTGTACGACGTTCAGGTTATCATTGGTGCTGGAAACTTGGACCCAGTATCATTCGCCTACTCTGGTTTTGCATGATTACACGACAGTCTTTGTAAGGACCAAATAAGGTTCTGCCAGTTTCGACATTTTTTAAAGACTTTAAATCCATTGCAAGCCAGCATTCAAGATGCTTCACAGCAGTTAGTAAAAGTATCGATACGGAACAATCATGGCATAGATGTTGTTAGTTACTATTCCTATTTTTACAGAAGACATGTCACTACGTATCACTTTAGGAACCAAAGGTCGTGGCATAGATCTTAGTTACTATTCGCATTTCTCAGTGAGAGATGTCAGTACATATCATTTTATGGAGTAAAAAACATCTAATCTTCAGCATCAATACACTGAAACAATGGAAACTTTCACCCAATAATAATAAATCTGCATACCTGTCTGATGTTGCTAGAGGTTATTTCAAGAGCAAAATAGAGAATATAATTATTTGAATTAACGAAATAATAGAGTTTGTTCATTCCTTTCAGGTTTTGATGACGAGTGACCATCACATGCTTCAGACATATTAGCCAAGGCATTCAATAAGTCTATGTTCGTTGAAATGGTAAGTCCTTTTATTAAGGCTTAGCTACCGTTATTTACTTATAAGTTAAATAAAACGTAACTAGTATCCAACGCAACCTACAGTATTTACAAATATTTGAAAGAATTATGACTAGCAATTATAAAAAGCATTGCTAATACAATTGATAATGAGTCAAAATTATTTGGGTTACGAGTTTTTCTTCCTGGTATGAGGAATTTTAAGAGGAGACAGTTAAACAGGCTAATGTCCAGAGTCATTGGTAAGAGTGAAAACTTGCAAACTTGTACTCTTGAATAGGGGTGATGAGTCAATTTTGGGATAGCAGTCACATATAAATATACTTACTAGTAGTTAAATACTGAGTTAGGATAGGTTTATTATTGATAATAATAATAATAAAAAAGAGAATAATCAATCCTTTTATCATAAATTTCAAAGCTTGTTGATTCTCTTATAAAATAAAGAAACCAATTGTATGGAAAATTAAAACAAAATTAGTTATGACCAGTGTAGATCCATCTTAACCACTGATCTAGCATGAGCCAAGAGGGATCAAATAGCTCGCTGTGAAAACTTCTTTTGGAGTGCAAAATTTGAATAAAATGTTTGCAAACAGATTTGTTCCTCTTAATAAAGAGAGAGGGCACTTGTATTTTTTCATTGTTTATGGTGTATTTTTTAATATATAAAATGGATCAAAATTTACTTCGGCATAAAGTAGTCAAATTGCTTAAAATATTCTAACTATAAAAAAAAATAATTTTTTTTAAATATGATATATATAGTTCTCTTTTAATTTTTAACTACTTTATTTCCCTATATAGTTGATGACATAAGTTTATGTTGTTTCATATGGACATCTAAATATTTTACCACTTCTACTTAGTATGGGAAAAGTCTGAGATTATTGATGTTTTATTATATTTTTAATGAAACAAAACAAACAGACTTACTCATTTTTGTTTTTTTATTATATATTTTAATTATGGTTGAAAGTATGTGAAATAATTTGAGTATTTTTCCTTAGTATGACAAGGAGAATGATATTATTGATATTTTATAATACTTTTAATTAAACAAACCAATAATATGTATATTCATTTTATGAATGTATAAATAATTTTGGAAAAATTACATTGAAAGATGTTGAATTAGAAATGCATTGACCAAAATCTTCAATGATTTCTTTCCAAAAGTTATTTATAACATTTATGATTAGATCACAGAAACTTGAATTAGTATATTCATTTTAATTTTTTATTTATTTAAAGTTTTTTTGTTTTAATTTTTATTTTTTAATTTTTTTTTAATTTAAAATAGATATGTATCAACTTTAAAATAAACGCTTACATACTTACACAGCTCTTTTCTACTTAATTAAAATAAATCTATGGACTCAATCATGTAATATATTACCTATAATATTAAAAAATAATTTATTGTTTGATTAAAAATTCTCATAAATTAAAAATATTCCACAAGGTCAAAAAAACTCGTTGTTTTATATTAAGATAGTAGCAAATTTAAGATACGTTCGAACAAGCAAATGTGACAACGAATATTCCACAAAAGGTTTAAAAACTCGTTGTTTTATTTTAAGACAGTAGCAAATTTAAGATAAGCTGGAATAAGCATTGTGACAACGAAATAACTTATAAGATACTAGGCGCACACCCATAAGGACCAAGCTAGAGTCCACAAGAAATCAGAGTTTTATAAAACTATAACCATAGTATAGCAATGACATATTTTTTAACTTACAATGGTCACATGAATAAGGAATAAGCAAAATTCTACAATAAATCGGACTTATATAAAAATATAACCATACTATTGCAATCATATTTTTTTTTAATTCATGTACAAAATTGATTTACAAAATATAACCATAGTATAGTAATGATTGATTTTTTTCTATTAGTGTACAAAGTTAGTTTATAGGAACACTTTATTGAGTTATAAACTTTATAAGTCAACAAAGTGTTATGTGTATGGATTTTGTCCAAGGATAACTGTTCTTTCTGTAACACATGCGGGATCTAATGGTAGCTTAAGTCAATGTGTTTGGTTTTTGAATGAAATGTTGGGTTTTTTGCCAAGTGAATGGCACTCTTACTATCACAATATAGCACATACTTCTCCTGCCATATTCCTATCTCTCCTAGGAATTGTGACATCCACAACATCTCTTTACAAGCTTTTGTTGCAGCTATGTACTCCACTTTTGTTGTAGAGAGGGCTACTATTCTTTGTAGCCTTGACATCCAAGATACTGCTGCACCTGCAAATTTATACAAATAACATGTACTGGACTTTTTGGTATCCATATCTCTAGCCGTATCCACATCTATAAATCCTTCAAGCATAGTCTCATCATGACCAAAACATAAACAATAATGACTACTACCCTTCAGATACCTAAAAATCCATTTTAATGCTTGCAAATGTTGTTTACCTCGATTAGCAAGGAATGTGCTCACTACTCCCATTGAAAATGCAATGTCTAGTGGTGTGCATACCATGGCATACATCAAACTGCCAAGTTGTAAGGCATAAGGAATCTTGCTCATATCTTCTTTCTCCTCGTCATCACTAGGACATAATTCAGTACTCAGCTTGAAGTGGGCTGCAAGGGGTGTACCAACTGGCTTGGCATCCTTCATATTAAACCTGTCAAGCACCTTCTTGATATATTTTTCTTGTGATAGCACAACCTTTTGTTTTTCGTGTCACACATAATCCGTATACCCAATATCGTTGTGTTGGTCCCAAATCCTTCATTGCAAATTTGCTACCCAAATATTTCTTCAATCTATTGATCTTATTCTTATCATGCCCGACAATCCACATGTCATCCACATATAACAATAATATGATAAACTTTCCTTGATCATACCTCTTGATATAGAAACAATGGTCAGCTTCCAACCTCTGAAAACCATGTTCCAACATGAATGAATCAAATTTCTTGTACCATTGTCGAGGTGCCTGTTCCAACCCATAGAAACTCTTCTTCAACCTACAAACAAGGCCTTCTTTGCCTTTCTCTATGAAGCCTTCTCGCTGCTCCATATAAATTTCTTCCTCAAATTCACCATGAAGGAATGCAGTTTTTACATCTAGTTGTTCACATTCCAGGTCTAAAGTAGCAACTAGACCAAGAATGACTCTAATGGATGACATTTTAACAACAGGTGAGAAAATTTTAGTGAAGTCAATACATTCCTTTTGGGAAAAACCTTTCACCACCAGCCTTGCTTTATACCTCTCCTTCTTTTCCTCACCTTCGTGCTTAATCATGTACACCCATTTGTTTTGTAGAGCCTTTCTACCTTTTGGGAAGTTTAGCAACTCCCAAGTTTTGTTTTCGTGCAAAGAGTTCATTTCTTCTTCCATTGCTTTCTTCCATTCTTTACTGTGCTCAACTTTAAAAGCTTCTTGAAAAAAATTAGGTTCACCTTCATTAGTCAGCAAAATACAGTTTGAAGGAGGATACCTTTGTGAAGGCTTATGAGGCCCAGAAGATCTACAAACCAATTGTGGTGGTGCATTATCAGGTTGAATCTCCTGTAAAGGTTCCTATAAGATTTCTTGTTATTCATCATTTTCCACTTCTTGTTCTTCATGCTCCTAAGTTTGTTGTTCATTTTCTTGTATTGGTGGTATGCTTTCTTGTTGCTCTTCAAACCCGTCAATAACCTTCTTGACCTCCAACTCACCTACGGTCGTCTCGAACATTTCTGACTCATTAAAAATAACATCCTTGCTTCTAACAATTTTATGTTTGACCGAATCCCATAGATGATAACCAAAATCTTCATCCGCATATCCCAAAAAAATGCATTTCATAGATTTATCATCTAG
The DNA here is from genome assembly GCA_000404065.3 of Pinus taeda. Lineage (NCBI taxonomy): Eukaryota > Viridiplantae > Streptophyta > Pinopsida > Pinales > Pinaceae > Pinus > Pinus taeda. The sequence continues at coordinate 225,811 of APFE030787961.1, forward strand.
CTTAGTTCTATTTTCTTTGGGAATATGTACGAATGCTTCACTTTCAAAGATTTTCAAGTGAGAATAATTCAAATTCTTACCAGTCTAAACTTCTTTAGGGATACCACCATCCAAGCTTGTAGTTGGAGATCTATTTATGAGGTAGCAAGTGGTCTTGACTACTTCAGCCCAAAAATTCTTCTCCAAATGGGAATTGGACAACATACTTTGCACCTTTTCCATAATGGTGCGATTTATCCTTTCTGTGACACCATTCTATTGAGGAGTACCAAGCACAACCTTCTCATGCTTTATGTCAAACCTGTTACAATATTCTTTAAATGCATTTGAGCAATATTCTCCACCATTATATGTTCTTAAACACTTCAGCAATTTTTTAGTCTCTCTTTCAACGACAACATGGAATTTAAGAGATCTGTGGTTTGTATCTTTTGAATCATTGACCAGAGAATCCACAGTATGAACATTTTTATACCAATGTTTCAAATCCCAAATGGGATCCATCATCAGGGTTTGAGAATGATGATAAAATAAGAGCAGATTAGACAGAATAAATACTCATGAGGATAAATTTTAAGGAACAACATACTGTCGGCTAGAATCTTAATTTTAATTAATTTAATTTATATTTATATTTATATTCTCTAATTTATTTATATTTAATAAATTACTTTTATTTTATTGAAATTTTTGAAGAGTTAATATCTAGGTTTATAACCTATAGATTAAAAAGGAATTAGAGCAAATACTAAAATTAGATAATAGATTGAAATATTCCAAACACTTCACTTTTATTTTTCATAGGATCTGCCCAAACATTCCTGGATGCATCATCTATAAATGTTATAAAATATGATGCTCCTCCTAATGATTTGATGTTAGCAGGCCCAAACACATATGAGTGTACCAATTCTAAGACATTTATCTTTCTTTCATGGCCATCTCTAAGGAATGAAACCCTTCTTTGTCTACCATATATAGAATGCTCACAAAGATCAAGATTGTAGGATTTCAAACCTGGAAATAAAATTTTACCAACAAGTATATTTAAGCCCTTCTCACTCATGTGACCCAAACGCTTATGCCACAGATATGCTGAATTTTCTTCTTTTGTGACAACAGCCAAATATGACTTTCCCATCAGTGTCTTCAATGTGTATAATGTTCATGTCTTGGGTCCTTTTGCCATGACCAATGCACCTTTGCTAATTTTCTAGCATCGTTTTCCAAAGCTTGTCGAATAGCCTTCATCATCGAGTCATCCCATAGAGATTAAACTCATGCGCATTTCTGGTACATGCCTGACCTGTTTCAACAATATATCTTGTCCATCTTTCATCTTTATCCGGACATCTCCCACTTCAACAATACTGCAAAAATGATTATTCCCCAAATGCACTCTACCATAATCACCTGGATAATATGAAACAAAACAATCTTTGCATGGGGTTACATGGTGAGATGCCCCAGAGTCAAGGATCCATTCAAAGCTACTGCTAGATGTATATACACATGAATCCTCTACTGAAACAGTAAACAACACATCACCATCTATGGCTACAGTAGTAGTCTCACCTTCATTTGTGTTGGATGACTTGTGATTTGTACTAGATGGTCTTTGATCTTTCTTGTCCTTTCTTCCAAAATCAACATTCTTTCTTCATGTGCCCAGTTTTGCCACAATAAAAGCATATGATTCTTCATGTCCTTGATTTTGATCGTTCCATCGATCTTGATCACCCTTGCCGGCCTCGATCCATTCTCCTACCATGACCAGCTAGAGCTAGAGCCTCTCCTCCCTGATTTTTCGCAATTGACTTGCGCTGTAGCTCCTCATTCATTAAATTGTTGCTAACATCATCAAACTTTAGGATCCCTGTAGTTGCTGAAGTTCTCATAGCTACAATTAAATTTTCCCAACTATCTAGCATATAACACATCAACAATATGACTCTAATTTCATCATCTAAAATGATTTTAATAGAGGCGAGTTGATTAGTAATAATATTAAATGCATCCAAGTGCTCAGCAACTAAAGCACTCTCCTTCATTTTGAGATTATAAAGCTTCTTCACCAAGAACACTTTGTTTGATGATGTGTTCTTCTCATATAGATCATGGAGCTTCTTCCATAATCCTTCTACTGTCTTTTCTCCAAACATATTGAAATAAACATTCTCTGTTATATATTGGCAGATTGTTGCAATTGCCTTTCTATCTATCTTATTCCACTCTTAATTTGTCATTGATGGGGGTTTCTTTGTTGTGCCCTCAATTGGAAAATATTGATACTTTAAAATTAGTATATCCTCCATCTGTGATTTCCATAGGGCAAAATTAGCCCCAATCAACTTCTCCACATCTGTAACTGTTGTCTGCATTTTCAATCAAATTTACGCCCCAAAACACAAAAATTCCGCTTAAAAATAAAACTTTAATTATTACTCGTTAAAATTTAGTAATAATCACCTTCCTCCTTTTAAAATACCCTTTTCAAAATTCCTGCTCCTTTTAAAATATATTTTTCAAAATTCCAACATATAATTATATATGTTTCGTAATAAATATAAAAACATATATAATGTTTTAACCTTTCAACATTTCACACATACAGATGTTGGTTTGAGAAAAAACTTGGCGTATACGTGCAAGCTGATGTGAAAAAAAACTTACGAACACCATGTTTCAACTCCAAACTTCACGGATATCCATGTTTCAAACTCCAACAACATGTTTCAACATAGATCCATGACCTTGTTTTTCTTGCAGCAACTATCTTTTAGTTCTAGCATTCCTCAACTATTTCTTGGACAGATCCTTCAATAGCCAACATTTTAACGAACACTGGCAAAGTAAGGTGATGGCACTAAGTGGCTTGCACAATGGCTCTGATACTAGTTGTTATACCATAGCATACATAACACACAACGAATTTATACTCAGAGACTTAGATGACAATAGCAGAGAATAATTCACTGAGATAGACAAATGGAGAAAAAACAAGATTAATTAGTTAGAAACAACGAAATAAATAAAACAATCACTGGAGAACAAAAATCACTTTGCATTACATAACAGGCTTGGGACATGGCTTGCTTTCCTTGGCCAGAGAAATTACAAATTTATAGAGGCAGAAAAAGGATGTACAATCATGTATGTGATTCAGATGGAGATCTGGAATGATCTAGAAACTAATGGCAGTGTAAAAAGATCTAGAATCCTAGAGATCTAGAATAATCTGATCTAGAAGGATCTAGAATCCTGCGTGAATTTGGCTTGACACTTAACATCACACACATAAGCACCAAGCTAGAGTCTACAATAAATCATATTTTTATAAAACTATAACCATAGTATAGAAATGACATATCTTTTGAGTTACAATGCTCACATGCATAAGAAATAAGCTAAATTCTACAATAAATCGGACTTTTATAAAAATATAACCACAGTATAGCAGTCACTGTTTTTTTTTTTAATTCATGTACAAAATTGACTTACAAAATATAACCATAGTATAGCAATGATTGATTTGTTTTATTAATGTACAAAGTTAGTTTATAGGAACACTTTATTGAGTTATAAACTTTATTTATGACCCTTAGCCATCCAAATTTTACGTCTATTTAGCTACCATAGATATTTTTTATTAGAGTTTAATTAATAACCAATTTAGTTGTGATACGCCTAACATTTTCATAGCATATCAGGGTGGTGGGGTGTAATTAGACCCAACCTTTAAGGTACATTATGAAGACTTGATTATCAAAAATCCTCATTCTTGAATCACCTCAACTCACAACTTCAATATCATCATCATTTTTCACTCATCAAGAGATTTCTAATGATATAAGTTTTATCTCATTCTGTGCTTATAAGCGCAATGTTATGCTCCTATAAAATTCTCCCCTTAATGTCCACATCGTAATCTATACACCAATGTGGCTAGTACGTGGCTCACATCACCATATGTATCTCCATGTTGGTCGATACCTCAACCCCCACATGACATATGTAGCCTCACCATATCAGAGAATTCCATAATTTTCATAGTTCCTAGAATTCTAATAATTGATATGGCAAATATGGCTCCTCGCAAGTATAGTTGTTCTGGTTTATCGACTAATAAGTTGATGACTTAGACCACCAATATGATGATATCCAATATGGCTTGATATTGGGAAACATTGATATGATGGTATAGTATTTGCCCTCTAATCCATTGATATGTCAATATGGGCCCACTTAACCAATTCTTCAATATATCGATATGGCATTTGTTTGACCAAGGATACTAGGACCCTAGAAAAATATTGTTATGGGAAAATATTGATGGTCCAATATATTGATGGGTTGGCACTTGACACTGATTGATGTGTATGACACATGCAACATGCTAAGAGGCCAATTTTTTACTTACTTTTTCACAATTAACACACTAAAATGCCTATCGATGGGTGAAAAGTGCCATCCATGTTATTTTTCTAGGTCACTACTTATAATATCCTTCTCATTTCATACTTCAAGCCTATGAGTTCCTAATGCTTCCATGCCTCAAGGAATTAACTAATTGCTCTCATAGATGGGAATAGGTTCATCATGTGGCAATTCATCACTTGGGTCATGACACCTCGAAGATTCCCCCATACATCGTTCAATGCACTCATCCTAGGGCCGATATGTCAATAAGCCTCTTTATAGGATAGGTCTCGCTCTTTGATCCCCTTAGCCCATGCCACCAAGGAATAAGGTTGGGGCCTTCCAAAACTTTGTACTTACTAAAAAATTAGAGATGTTTCTAAATTTCTTTGCCACTGCTCATATTGTTCCAAGGCCAACAACGATTTCTTGCCTTTAGGTATGTTGGATCTCCACCTTCAACACAGAGGGTTACCATACCAATAAAATATGTGCACATATTAGCTATGTATCCATTACAACTAGGGTTATTTCTCCACTTTGGGAAAATACAACATCTAGGAAATAATAAATGGAATAGGCATCATGCTACCACTTTATACAACATTCAAAATCATAAAAGTGGATGAAAATAAATTCCTATGCAAGTTATTCTAAACTCTTAGCTCTCTACTCATGCTCACTTCAGAATATATTCAATATGATTATCAATAATAAGTTTCAACACATAAATATATATGTACATATTAAATCCAACATGGCATTAACAAAAGAAGCATTGAACAATGCTTGCATTTCATTTACAGTGGAGAAATACACTTATGTGTTCCATTTAATTCCTATTGGAGATTGAAGAAAATATTGCATCTGTCAAACCCAACCATAGTAACAACTACACTGCAAATTTATTATAGTTGTTTAGCCTTGATCCAAATCCAATATTTTAAGGATGCTCTACTATGGTTACTACACTAGAGGGTCAATTGACAGTAGAAAGTTGATGAACCCCATAAATGGGTAATTATATGGGCTAATTTTGCCTCCTAACATAGCTTAATCAACCATTCTCTTAAATTATTGCATGTTTTTTTATTATATTTATGCTTATGGAGTGAGTTGGGTTGGTCATTATGCCATGGAGTCTAATATGTGTTTAATGCAGATTTTTGTTCAACTTTGGAGATAAAGTCAAAGATTTAATGGACAATTGGCAGCAATAATTCAAAGTAGACAAGGGAGAGGATTTATAGGAGGGTATCCCCCCTCATTTATGACTCCCCACTTTGAATTCTCCATCATGTAGCTCAGAGCACAAACAACCACATCAATGCACTAGGAGGCAGCTGAGCAAGTGGAGGATAACTTTTGTTTATCTCAAGTTTTGGGAGCCAAGCCTCCCTGATTTTAGGGAAGCTATTAGGAGCTTTAGTTGTATAAGAAGGGATGCCCAGAGCCTCATTAGGAAGTTAGTCAAGTTTTCAAATTTTTGTTACAGCTCTGCTCTGCTCAACTTCAAGCTTACTTTTGTTGACAGTTTCATGTAATCCTATTATTATTTTGATAATAAAGATGAGATCCTTTTTGAGCTAGCACTGAGTTACCTTAGAGGGCTAAAGCTCTTGGGTTAAGGCCCAATCCAAGCACCCAAGCTCATCTTGTTTGTATTTATATGCTTTTTTTCAGTTTATGAATTAGTTGTTGTTAGATATATCTCTTTCTGGGTTAAGGATAGGTTACTTTTAGTGATTTAGAAGGTTGTTTCCATTTGAGTTTTCTATAACAAGTTGAACAGTGATAGAAAGAGGATACAAAAAGGCCATCAATAGAGCCTTCGCCTCCTCTCCTCCCTTTGGGACCATGAGCTGAGGACAAGACCCTCTTGCTGCCACAAAAAACATAGATTTTCATTCTCCGTAGGATTTCTAGCGTTGTAGTTTGATTAGAATGTTAATTCTCTGATTTAGATCTCTTTCACCATGCTCATTTATGTCTTGAAATAAGTTTCCTTCCATGATTTCTCTCATTGTTGCATTTCTCAGCATTTACTTTCCTAGATCGAGGTTTAAATTCATTGATGCAAAATTCTGTTTTTTTATGTATCTAGTTTCCTTACTTGCTTAACCTTATTGTTTTATTTTCAGTTCTCTTGCAACAAATCTATGCTCACAAAAAGTTAGCCAATCAACCATCACAATCTCTCTTTGATCTATGCCCCACAGGTTTCCCAAAGTTCATTTCATATATGCCTTAGTTTTGTGCACAGTTCCATAGAATTTCCTTTCTTTCCTTGAACAAATCCGACCATGTTTCTCTCTCCTAATCATTCTTGATGGACCCTAGAAACCTTAACACATCATCCTAGTCTTCCACTACCCTTTCCAGCCACTTTCCTACCTCCAAAACCTCCAAAAATGCTCTTGGCATTCTCTTGTACACCTCCTATACACCTCGTGTAGATCCCCTGCAACCTTCTGTATATTTTCTTGTATGCTTCTTTTTGAAGTATGACTACAGGAAAAGACTCTAGAAGGCCACCCGAGCCCTTCCAAGACCCATCCACACCATCCTACACCTCTGCAAATCAAAAAGTCACCCTCCATCACCACCTAATTGTTGCCACATTCACAATCAAATAAATTATATGCATGAAAATTTCACATAAAAATACACAAAAGTCCATAAAGATGTTTTTCACTCATTTACTTCTATAAATAGCTTGAGTAGGTGTTGTTTACTTCCTGAGTAGGTAATGGAATTCATTTCATGGTTTTTCATCTCTCTTTCTACAAAATTAGGATTAGTTGGTTAAGTAGGGTTTCCTAGGTTTTCTTTACATTTTAGTCTTCTTTTCCTTTCTGCAAATAGAGTAGCCTCTGTAGAGTAATATTTCCTTTATTTCATAACATATAGAGCTTCTTCTGGAATCCATAGAAGTTGGCTTGAGCTCCTAGTGATATTGCGCCAACTCACCAAGTCACAACTTGCAGTAAGAACTAGTACTTGTGCATACAACACCGTCGATTCCAAGTTTGTTACGAACTACCAGGTTGATAAAAGTAAAGTAGGAAGCCCAAGAGTTGCAGCATTATTGCTGCAATAATGGTGCTCACCACTTTCTAGCGTCGTTGCTAGGGAAGCATCGGAGTGTTTTGTGATTACTACTCTCTTCTATTTTCTTACAACCTTCTACTAAGTAGTTTATTTCAGAAAAAGTAGAGTAGTTGTTTCTTTCAGTTTCTGCATTTCCCTAGTTTCATTTTCAATTCTACAATTTCCATTTTAGCAAAAGTAGATTAGTTATTTCCTTGCTTTCAGTTCTGCCTTTGGTTTTCTTTCATTTCCAATTCCGCAAATTTAATTTCAACAACTTCATTTCAGAAAAATTAGATTAGTCATTTCCTTGCTTTCAGTTCTGCATTTCATTTTCTTTCCTTTTTAGTTCTACAATTTCATTTTAGGAAGTTCATTTCAGTTAGTTGCAATTTGTTTGTTCAATCAATTTCATTTTTGTAGGTACAAGAAGTGAAAAGAAAAAAAAAACAAAAACCAAACAAAAAGATTTCCTTTCATGCCTCATAGGAACTTACATAATTCAAGAAAATTCTTGCCCAACACCTCCACTACATCTCATAGCCATCCTTTTTTCTTCTTCAGTGGCAATGGTCAAGAAGAACCTTCAGGTGAACAACCAGAGATATTTGAAGAACCTATACAGGAAGAAGAACAAGAAGACATCCCTCCTAAGACAATGGTTGAAAATAGAAATGCTAGGGGGAATGGAGAAAGAGTAGAGGGTACCTTTCCCATCTCGGAAACTAATGGGGAAACCAAAATGAACAATATAAGTCCCTCAGCCCTACCTCACTTCCATGGTTTGACTGTAGAAGATCCTAAAATCTTTTTGTTTGACTTTTTTGTTATCTGTCAAACCTATGACTATGCAGAAAATGAGCAAATTTTGAAACTATTTCCTTCTAGTCTCAAGGATGCAGCATTGCGCTGGTTCATGGGGTTATCTGGCAATAGAATCATAACTTGGGCTCAGATGTAGCAGGCCTTTAATAACAAATATCGAGACTACTGTAGGCCAAAATATATCAAGGAAGAAATCTTCTGAATGACCATGAGAAGTGATGAATCCATGGAAGATTACGAAGAGAGGTTCCAACTCAGTTACAAAAGGGCCCGGTGTACACTTGACCCTAAATATCTCAACTTGGTCCTACTCAGGGAAATTCTGGAAGAGCTTCTAGACACCCTCCATTTACTGGCTGGGGGAGAAATCTACCAACTACCTTATAAGGACATAAAGTCTAACTTTAGAAATCATTCTAAATCAGTAAGAAAGAGAGGTAGGGGGAGTCAACCCATAGCCAGTACCTCCTCACCGAATTCATCCATCGAAGGTGAACTTGGAAACATGCTAGAAGACTTTAAGAGTGAGATGTTGCAGAATCTTGCCATGTAAATGGATACCTTGCATATCAAAGGGAAACAAGAGGAGGTAGAGAGGGATTTGGCCATTGTTTTCCTAGGTGCACCAGGAGGCATCCTAGGAACGAATGCCCATTGAACTCTATAGAGCTTTGTTCAATCTGTGAATAAGATCATTCTACAGATAAGTGCCCCTCCTTGCCTAGACTTAAGGCTGTATACTAGGGGGTTGAAGGAGCCACTGAACCACTCTATTTCATGAACTAGAGGAGACCGCATGGACCTAGACCATACCAGCAGGGGATGCAAGGGACATCCCAGGCATACTACAACCCCAACCAAGTCACTCCCATACCTTCTTGGGGCCCTCCTACGCATCCTTCTTGGTCCACACCCCATCCTTGGTCGAATCTATCTCAGTATCATGCCCAACCAACCGTTCATTCATTTCAATCCTATGCTCAACCACAACCTCATTGGAATGCAACTCATCAGGGGTGGAGGCCATAGTACAACTCTCCTCCTGCTCTTTTTCGTCCACCACCTATTGAACCACAACCATTGCCTCTTGCTCCACCAAGGCAACCCCAAATGTCTACCCAGCTAAACCCGAACCTGAACAACAAACAGGATCAATAAGTATATAGTGGGGAACCATCATGCCCAACTTTTGCTATGGAGATTTAGGAGATTAACCTATGATCTGGGAAGGTTGTCCCAGATAGCCAGCCTCCCCCTAATGAGTTTGAGGATGATAAGAAGGAAATTGAACCTAAAGCAATTCCACCCTTTCCTAAGAGACTGTCTAGGACAACGCAGCCCACCCCACAGGAAATTAAACTTTTGGGAGAATTGAAATAGTTATGTGTAAAGATACCACTTCTCCAAGCCATAAAGGATGTGCTATATACAATAGGATGATCAAATAGAAGTGCTTTAGGCTTCTAGGTAGTCGCAAGGGAGATGCCCCAACCATCAATGTCATAGGACAACTGTCCGACCTGATGTTGGGGTAGGTAATCTTTTCGAAATATCTGGACCCTGGAAGCCCAGTAGTTGATATCCACATCAATGGCACCATGATCCCACATACCTTCATTGTTTTGGGTGCTGTCATTAATGTGATGACAAAGGACACCATGCTCAAACTTCACCTCTAGGGCTCCTTGAGGAAGACCATGACAGTGCTGCAGGTAGCAGACCGTTCCACTGTGACCCCTGAAGTGATTGTGCAAGATGTGTTGGTCTCCATTGATTCTTGGGAGTGTGCTATTGATTTCTTAGTTCTCCAGTCGAAGGCAAAGCTCATTGGGTGCCCTCTCGTCCTCAGGAGACCCTGGTTGGCTACTGCCAATGCCTACATCAGTTGTTGAGTTGGGAACATGACCATCAGGAACAGGCATATGTCCAAGTAGTTAATCCTATACCCTCCTACCCAACCCTTGCTAGAACATGATCTACCTCTCTGGTTGGAGGAGGAGGATGAGGATGAAGTCTATTCTGCACCATTTTGTGCATTAGAAACTGCCATGGGGGGGAACCACAAGATGAGGATGATATCATTGAAAATTTAATTCAGAATCCACCCCCCAATACCTTTCTATTCAAGGATATAGTGAAAGAAACCCAAAAAAATCCCTTAAATGATCTATGTGTGATCGACCCAACCTCTCTCTGTGTTAAGAACATAGAGTTTGGCCCAAAAAGAACCTTGAAAATCAATTTATCCCTATCCACTTCCCAAGAGAAGGAGTTGTACAGCTTATTGAGAAAACATTTAGATGCCTTTGCCTGGAATTATAAAGAGATGAAGGGAGTGCACCCTTCAGTATGTAATCATCATATGTACATTAAGGATGATTGCAAACCAGTCAAGCAGCCTCAAAGGAGAACGAATCCAACCCTTAAAGCAATTGTTAAGAAATAATTGCAAAAATTACTTGATGCAGGATTCATCTACCCCATCTCTGATAGAGAATGGGTCTCTCCTTTGGTGTTGTTGCCAAAGAAAAATGGTAAGTAGAGAATCTATGTCGATTATCAGGAACTGAACAAAGCCACTAAAAGGGACCATTTTCCTTTGCCTTTCATAGATCAAGTGTTAGATGGTCTGGCGAGGAAAAGTTTTTCTCATTCCTAGATGGGTTTAGCGGGTACAATCAGATTCAAATCAGCGCAGAGGACCAAGATAAGACCACTTTCACTTGTCTTTGGGGTACCTTTGCATATCGAGTCCTTCCTTTTGGTTTGTGTAACACTCCAGCCACTTTCTAGAGAGCAATATTGAGTATATTTTCTGACTTGGTTCATGATGTAGCAGAAATATATATGGATGATCTTACTCCTTATGGTTCTAACTTTTAGGAAGATTTATCTAACCTAGGAAAAGTCTTGGACAAGTGTATTGAAATTAACCTATCCGTCACTCTAGAAAAATGTGAATTTTTTATCACTGAAGGGACCATGCTAGGTCATGCAATATCTCAACAAGGACTGCAGGTGGACCCCAACAAAACTTCCATCATCCAAAGCATCCCACCTCCTCAAAAGGTGAGAGATGTCCAAAGTTTCCTAGGCTTAGTTGAATATTACAGAAGATTCATTAAAGATTTCAGTAAGTTAGCCTCTCCATTGTTTGGTATTTTAGGAAAATATGTCAAGTTCATATGGACTGAAAACTGTCAAGAAGCCCTAGATACCTTGAAAAGAAAACTTGTGACTGCCCCAATTTTAAGAGGCCCAAACTGGGCCCTACCTTTCCACATTCACACAGATGCCTCGAACAAAGCAATAGGAGCAGCCTTAGGACAAATTGATGAAAAGTTACCTTATGCTATATACTTTATAAGTAAAAATTTATCAAAGACGGAGTTGAACTACATGGTAAGCGAGAAGGAACTCCTAGCTGTAGTGCATTCCTTAAACAAATTCAGACATTACATCACAGACTATCAAACCTTTGTACACACTAATCATGCTGCAATTAGATATTTAATGAACAAACCAGATGTAAATTCTCACATTATTAGATGGTTTCTTTTATTGAAGTAGTTTGATTTGACCATTGTTGATAAGCTTGGTAAAGAAAATGTTGTTGCTAAATTTTTTCTAGAGTAAATTTTCTCCCGGGTGAAGAAGGATTCGTGGATGATCAAATGCCAGATGAACACCTATTTGGTATCTCAATACTCTCTCCATGGTTTGTTGATATCGCAAACTACTTGGTTTCAGCATAGTTCCCAACACACCTGTCCTCAAAGGAAAAGAGCAAGATCATGAGAAAAAATGCCCCTTTCACCTGGATTGGGGGCAAGATCTTCAAACTTGGCCCAGATCAGATCTTGAGAAGATGTGTCAGGGAGGGGGAAGTTTTTGACATTCTCCTAACCTGTCATGATGGGCCTTGTGGAGGCCATTTTGTAGCAAAGAGGACTGCCTTCAAAATATTTCAAGTAGACTATTATTGGCCCACTCTTCATCAAGATGTGAGGAGATACACTAGCCAATGTGATCAGTGTCAAAGGATGGGGAAACCTACCCCAAAGGATGAGATTCCCATACAACCTCAAGTGACCTTTGAGCCATTTGAGAAGTGGGGCATGGACTTTGTAGGTCTTATAAACCATCCTTCAAAACAGAAGCAATAAATCATTGTGTGCACCGACTATTTGACAAAATGGGCAGAAACAAAAGCAATCAAAGAAACAACAAAGGAAAAAGTAACTAGTTTTTGAGAGAAAACATATTCTATAAGTTCATGTATCCAAGAGAAATGGTCACAGACCAAGGCAGTCAGTTCACTTCCAAGTTGATTGAAGACCTGCTCACACATCATAAAATCAAGCACAGGACTTCAACCCCTTACCATCCATAAGGCAATGGGAAAGTGGAGTCACTAATAGAGCTTTGGAGGGAATTCAGACCAAGGTAGTGAGCATCAGTGGAAAAGATTGGGAGGATAGACTAGTTGAGGCCACATGGGCCTACAACACAACATGGAAGACCACCATAGGGATCACACCCTATGAACTGGTCTAAGGTAAGAAGGCTTTGCTGTCAATAGAATTTGAATACAATACACTAGGAATGGGAGCTCAGCTAGACCTAGAACTCATCCATGCACAAAGGGAAAGACTACTCTAGCTCAATTGATTGGATGAAAAAGGATTGAAGGCCCTTCTCCACACAGAGGTAGTTCAGCTTCAGAGGAAGATATGGCATGACAAAAATGTCAAGGATAAGCAATTCCTAGAGGGATATTGGGCATTGCTCTATGACTCAAGGTTTAAAGACTTCAAAGGCAAGTTGAGAACAAGATGGTTGGGACCCTACACTATGGAAAAATGCAATGACAATGGTTTAGTTCTAATCAGAACCATTGAAGAGGAATCCATCCCCATGCTTGTCAATGGACATAGGTTGAAAATTTACAAGAAGCTCCTCTCCAAGCAAGAGTTCATTGAATATCTAAATAAGACAGTGATGGTAGTGAAGTAGGTCTTAGCCTCCACTTCACCCACTCACTGAAGAAAAAAAGAAAAGAAAAAATAATAAGGACTCAAGTGAAAACCTCCATGAGGCACTTGAGTCCCATCATTGGGTTGAAAACCTCCGTTAAGGTGGCCCAGTGATGACAAAAACAGAAAAGAGAGAGAATAATGTCCCTAGGTGAAAACCGCCCTTGGAGGTGCCTAGGGTAGGCAATTAGGGAGAACCTCTTTGAGGTGCCCTAGTTGTCTTTCAAAAAAAAAAGAAGAAGAAAAAACATAGAAAAGAAGGAAAAGAGAATTGACTTTTAATGTGCATTGCAGGTTACAAGTGGACGACAGGG
>APFE030787961.1:244894-262598 GCA_000404065.3 Pinus taeda
AGCCACGTTGGCGCAGGCCGTGGACTGTTTCTCTCTCTGAGGGTTTTAACCACGTCAAAATACTGGTGTATTGATCTGTGATCTATTTGTGAGCGGTGTCCTTCTGGTGTTCTGTCTGAGGAACTTACCCTGTAAATTCCTACATACAGGAGCTCCTATAGGAATTCCTGTAGTAGCTGACCCCATTTAAATCAAGCCACAATAACGAAAGAATGCAACCATGGGATTGAAGGAGACATCTAAAGCTAGATCCAACTAGAGGATACCTGCATAAAACAAACTAGTCAGACATCAGGAAGTAGAGAGCATGCAAGAGAGGAGATACAGGCATGCACCAACTGAAATACAAGCATGCAACAACAAAAGGAACCAAAATGCCTCACAGCACGTACATTCAATTCGCAGGTAAGTGAATAACCCTCTTCTCTGTTGCATCCGTGTAATTGGAAAATATGCATAAGCGAATGAGATGGTTAGGGTTGAACAAGAAAAGGTGGCCAGTTAACTGGCCACCCTCATCCATCTGACTGCGCTCATCCGAAGATGCCACCAGACGTGTGCCTAGTCAACTCAGGGAAAAATCTAAAGGACAGGTAGTGGAGGGTATGCAAACTTCGATGCAATGATGGTAAGTGGATGTGGGAAAAATCCATGATGACAAGGCAGTGGGGACCAATGGTCCAAATATGGCAATGTACATTTTCTCCAGCTCACCCCATCACTGGAAATATCTCAAAGAAGAAATAAGTACTACTCCTCGAAACTCCTTCACCACCTTTGCTTCCATTTCATCTGCATCCACTTAGCTGCATCGACCTCTTTTCCACTCCCATAGCCTCAAAACCATTTTTATTCATCACTTTCATCCATCCTCCTGCTATCATCGTTCTACAGGATCACTTACAGATTCTACAGGAGCACCTACAGATAGTTCTACAGGAGGGGCAGTACGATGTTTTTAAGGAGAAAACACGGGGTTTTTTCTCGATTTTTGGCTACAGGAGGTAGGTTCTATGCATAACCACCTTGATTATCAATATGTGCAAGGAATAATATAATTATAAGAAGGAATTGAGTCCACAGAAGAAGAGAAATTACATAAAACAAATTCTGCCTATTTTCTTAAAAAACACAGTTTTCTTTGTTTTCCCGTTTCTTCAAAACTCTTGTCTCCATCACTACCTTGGCTGTTCAAAAGGGGTATAAGCACAATGACAGAGGGATTGATGAGGAAGGAGCCCACAAATGTAGCCAGGCTCCATGAACATCCCGAAGTAGTAGCCATTTTCACTAGAGCAAATTGGATGCCATTTTTTGAGAAATTCTGAGGGTTTGATGAAGAAGTGGCTCAGGATTCTTCCCATTCTTTAGTCCCTTACTCGAGGACCCATGCCACTGTTACTTTTAGAGGTCTCTCTATGGAAATCAACACAGAATTTATCAGTAGGGTTACCACCCTTCCTCTTGTATTACCTTGGAGCAAAGATGAAAATCCAATTGGACAGTCTGCCAAGAAAAGCTTCTTCCAAAATAATGAGCATCCTGTAGAAGACAAAAGTTGCATTAGAAGGAAAGGTATACCTTACCCTTGGGATGAGGTCAGTTACTAGATTATCAAATATATTTCCTATGAAGGGAGGTATAACATAGTTTATGGCTACCATTTCAGACTTCTCCATGAGCTGAGATATGGCATGGACACTCCAACACCCCAGAAGCTCAGCATCCCCTATCTCCTCCTGCAGTCCCTCATAGACTCCAGCACTAAGTTGAAATTAGGAGGTCTAGATCAATTGGTTCACCATGGATTAATTAAACTATTAGTGGAAGAAGCCCTCCATACGTTCACAATCTCCATAGCATGGGAAATATTTCAAAACATGACAGTAGAAGATAATAGAAAGGTCGTCACATATGATCTCAATCCTTTTGATAGTGAGGAGGAAAAGTAGCAAGGGGGAGAAGGGGAGGAAACTAAGGAAAAAATAGAGAAGGAGGAAACCAAGACAGAGGAGGAAGACACCAAAACACGGAAGGAGGAAACCAAAACAGAGGAGGAAGGAACCAAAATAGAACAAAAGGAAACAAAACTAGCAGAGACAAAGAAAAAGACAAAAGGAGAGGAAAAAGGGGCAGAAAATCCTCAAGTGTCTCTTGAGACCCTAGAAAGGGAGACAATAACTTCTCTCACTGCCCTCAACAACCCACTTAAACCCAAACAAAAGAGGAAGAGGCAGACCTCAATGTATTTCAGGACTCAGAAGAGCACAAGGATCAAACAAGGGAAACCCTAGCCTTCTTCTAAAGTGCCCATTGTTGTTAAAGATTCACCCTCTACTCAAGGGAAGGAATCCCCTTCCAAGGCACCTATCACTTATGAAAGGGGGACACCTAGATCTCCCAAATGGAAGGAAAAAGTGGGACTAGGGCTCAAAAATAGGCCTACATGAAGCACAGACTGTTCTACAGGAGACCCTGTCAAGATTACATGAGACCAAAAAACATGAAAAAAGAGTAGAAGGACAGTGAGAGGGGAAGGAGGAAGAAATAGAGACTCAAGAACCTAATCCCCGGCCTATTTTGGGCTCTTACTATAATCTTATTGAGGGGGGAAGAATCATTCCACAGAAATTTGCAATCCCACTTTTCTTTCAGTTGGAGAAGGAAAGAACAAGAAGCCATAGGTGGATGCAAATCACCAAATCCAAGGGAGCCGAGGATATTGACCATATGCAGAATCAACTCAAAGAAATGGGCAGAGAAGTTAGTGTTGTCAGACATAGAGAGGCAATCAAAATAAATCACCTTGAAACAGAAAGTGAGTTGTTAAGGAGACAACAGAAGGAAAAAGAGACACAATTGGCATGCATGGTCAACTGGTCTATGGAGGCACTGTAGTGAAAAACACTAGCAAAATCATATGGACTATACCTCAAGGACCAATGGTTGCAGTTTCAGATAAAGACTTTGGCATAGAGAGGCACAATGCCTTTCCAAGATTATAAACAGTTTATGGACCTATGTGACCAAAGTTCATTAGAATACAAGGCAAAATTAGCAAAGTTCTATTTGCGTAACATGGCCCTCACCGATATGAACGTGTGGGACCCTAATGTCGTGCTAGAGAACCTGCAACTAATGGCCATGGCATCATGGATTAATCACGAGGAATTAAGGGAAACAAAGATAAGGAACTTGATGATAAAGGAGAAAAATGAACGCTTAATGATCAGTGTTGAGCCATCATACCCTGTGGCTCTCATTAGCTTGCAGTAGCTACTTGCAAATAATCCCCAAATTGTCCCAAGTATATCAATGACCAGGCTCAAGGCATTGCACATTTTGAGGACATGGAAAGGTTACTAGGGGACGATTGTATTCATGCTTATATGAGGAGGTGGAACACCCTACCACACAGTTTACAGATTAGGGAGTATCACTCCCCAACAAGGATGAAATAATCATTAAGGAGATTGCCAGTGTATAAGCACTTGATGTAGAATTTGAAGGTCAATTGGATTGGCATCAAATTAACTCCCCCACTGCTGCTAGGAATGTTAGAAGGCAGAGAAGAGGAAGAAGAACAACAACAGTGGGAAGAGGTGGATAGAAAGCGAGGATTCCATGACAAAAAGGAGGACCTCACATCAGAAGAATGGGATGTCAGAGAGGCCATAAGGGCCATCAAAGATGAGGAGATGGATTAAGTTGCTCACTGGATGAGCAACACCTTCAGTAGGGGGTGATGATGAGCCCCATAAATGGGTAATTATATGGGCTCATTTTCCCTCCTAACATAGTTTAATAAACCATTCTCTTAGCTTATTGCATGTTTTTTTATTATATTTATGCTTATGGAGTGAGTTGGGTTGGCCATTATGCCATGGAGTCTAATATGTGTTTAATGCAGATTTTTGTTGAGTTTTGGAGATAAAGTCAAAGATTTAATGGAAAATTGGCAGCAATAATTCAAAGTAGACAAGGGAGAGGATTTATAGGAGGGTATCCCCCTCATTTATGACTCCCCACTTTGAATTCTCCATCATGTAGCTCGAAGCACTAACAACCACATCAATGCACTAGGAGGCAGCCGAGCAAGTGGAAGATAACTTCTCTTTATCTCAAGTTTTGGAATCCAAGCCTCCATGATTTTAAGGAAGCTGTTGGGAGCTTCAATTGTATAAGTAGAGAGGCCTAGGGCCTCATTAGGAAGTTAGTCAAATTTTGTAATTTTTGTTGCAGCTTTGTTCTACTCAACTTCGAGCTTACTTTTGTTGACACTTTCATGTAATCCTATTATTATTTGATAATAAAGATGAGATCCTTTTCAAGCTAGCATTGAGTTACCTCAAAGGGTTGAAGCTCTTGGGTTAGGGCCCAATCCAAGTAGCCAAGCTCTTCTTGTTTGTATTTATAAGCTTTGTTTCAAATTACGAATTATTTTTTGTTAGATAAATCTCTTTCTTGGTTAAGAATAGGCTGCATTTGGTGATTTAGAATGTTTTTTCCATTTGAGTTTTCTATAGTAGGTTGAATAGTGACAGAAAGAAGATACGAAAAGGCCATCAGCAAAGCCTTGGCCTCCTTTCCTCCCTTTGGGACCATGAACTGAGGCCAAGACCCTATTGCTACCAAAAAAAACACATATCTGCCTTCTCCATGGGATTTCTAGTGTTGTAGTTTGATTAGAATGTTAATGCTTTGCTTTAGATATATTTCACCATGCTCATTTATATCTTGCAATAAGTTTCCTTCCATGTTTTCTCTCATTGTAGCATTTCTCAGCATTTACTTTCCTAGATCAGAGTTTAGATTAGCTTGATGCAAGATTATATTTTTTTAATATATCTAGCTTCCTTGCTTGCTTAACCTTAATGTTTGATTTTCAGTTCTCTTGCAAAAAATATCTCCTCACAACACGTTACCCAATCCACCATCACAATCTCTCTTTGATCTATGCCCCACAGGTCACCCAGAGTTCATTTCAAATCTGCCTTAGTTTTCTGCACTTTACGATAAACTTTCCTCTCTTTCCTTGAACAAATCCAACCATATTTCTCTCTGCTAATCATTCTTGATGGACCCTAGACACCTTAACCCATAATCCTAGCCTTCAGCTACCCTTTCCACCGACTTTCCTACCTTCAAAATCTCCAAAATTTCTCTCGGCATCCTCCTATAGACCTCCTACAGACCTCCTGTAGATCCCCTACAGTCTGCTGTAGATTTTCCTGTAGGCTTATTATTGAAGTCCAACTATAGGAAAAGCCTCCAGAAGGCTACTTGAGACCTTCCAAGACCCATCCACACCATCCTACACCTCTGCAATTCCCAAGGTCGCCCTCCATTTCCACCTAATCATTGCCACATTCACAATCACATAAATTACATGCATGACAATTTCACATAAAATACACAAAAATCCAAGAAGATGTTTTTCGCTCATTTACTTCTAGAAATAGCTTGAGTAGTTTTTGCTTACTTCTTCAGTAGGTAATGGCATTCATTTAATGGTTTTTCATCTCTTTTTCTACAAAATTAGGATTAGTTGGTTAAGTAGGGTTTGCTAGGTTTGATTTACATTTCAGTCTTCTTTTCCTTTCTACAAATAGAGTAGCCTCTGTAGAGTAATATTTCCTTTCTTTCATCACATATAGAGCTTCTTCTAGAATCCATAGAAGTTGGCTTGAGCTCCTAGTGATCTTGCGCCAGGTGACCAAGTGACAACCTGCAGTAAGAACTAGTACTTGTGCATATAGCACCGTCACTTCCATGTTTGTTACGAACTACCGGGTTGATAAAAGTAAAGTAGGAAGCCCAGGAATTGTAGCATTATTGCTGCAATACTGGTGCTCACAAAAAATCAAGGCCAATCACTTTCACTAGTTTGGAAATCTAGACACAACCTCTCAAGCACTAATTTGTGTCCTAAAACACCAAAAATATGGTCATTGAGGCCTACATAACACAAAGGGATACCCCTTTACCACTTCCTACAATTCATCTATGATAATGCCTCTTCTAATGCTTCATGTGCATGATAGAATCACATAACAAAGTTCTTCTTTGGAACCTAAATTTGGTGGAAGGATTCTACAAATTTCTTTCACAACTATTATCGATCAGACCTAGACATTGTAGTCCAACTTTTTGTAACACGGGGTATAGGCTCACAATGATCTTAAGGATGTGGATTGCACACATACAATCTGGTATCTTTCTCAATCATTTCTAATACAATTCAGCTTCCAAAATCTCTTGACTCACATACTTCCCCATGAGAGTTTCCTTATCTAGGAGGTGTAGGGTTCCCTTCTTGCACATTAAGTCAATCTAGCTACCATAAGGTATGCACCAAAAGATTAGGTGGCTCTCGTACTTTTTTAGTCATTCCTCATAACTAATCGGGACAACTCGTAGCTCCACAAGAACATCAGGGGATCAAAACATTAAATTTAGGGAATATTGGAAAACTTCCCAATCTCCTTCATAAGACTACTAAGATATATATCCTTGAACAAATCAAGATTAATGTAGACGTTTCCTTCTTATTTAGTTCTAAAATCAACAAAATATTTGTGTCAAATAGTCTTGGCAATATATCAACGTCATGTTTCCAACATTTTCATCCTTTAATTACGTTATAAAAATAGAGGATTAGAAGAAGGGATGTTACATTCCGCTTCAACATAGAGGACCAGAATCCTTGATTTTCACACATATAATGTGCTATCCTCAATAAAATTGCATTGTTTCAATTGTTGTGTTTTTCATTGCAGAAATTAATGTATTTCTACCATTCAACTGCACCAACATCCTTTCTCCTTCGTATTAGCATCATTCTTCACGTTATTTATCATTTCCACCACATCAATAATGGTATTTTCATCATATCTTGGTTATTTTGAGACCTTTCATGTTCGTATCACTTAATACCAAATAGGTATATGAAATTATTTTTCTAAGCATAAGCCTTTTCCAAAATTTCACAACTAAGGAAAAACAATATTTACTTAACCATAATAGTTATATATATCAAATTTTTTCACTTAATCAATCTTCCATAGGTAAAAATTTCAATTCATTGATTTCATATGACATACCAATTTTGGTGTCAAGACAATATCCTTACTTAGCTAGCCTACCTAACTGAGATTCCTCGCATCCTAGGTCGAATATCACTTCAGTGTCCTTGATCATGGGCTCTCTACTTTTCAAACTTTAGTTTTTCTTACGAGGGAATTCACCATATCCCTTTAAGGAAGTATTATATGGAATACTTCCAAGTATTCTACTATGCTACTATGATTTGTAACATTTACATATCCTCCCCAAGTAGTTACATTTGCTCACATTTCATGCCATACTGAGGTATTCTTCCTACAATCTATAGTTTCACTCATCCAAACAATACTATTTTGTTAGGAATAACATCCATTCATTATAATATTTACATCTATTACTAATTAGTTTCAAAATCATCACATAGTATTTCATTAATTCATGTTTAGCTACATAATAAGAAAATTAAAAGAGAAATTCATAACACCATGAAATCTATTTCAATATCATATTGTTGCTTTTGTAGAAAGAATATGGCACCAAACATTTCATGTCAATAGTCACATATTAAATTAATGTTGATCGTTTCATTATCAATCTCTCCTTTATATGCATGATTCAAGATTTCACACTTCATGTTCTAAGTCAAGGCCTATCAGTAGAACAAAATGTGGCAAGTACGCAATAGAAAAACACAAAATGGATCCCCATATTAACCTTGTAGTCTCATGGCACTCTCATTCTTCTAGTTCTTTGTATGCCTTAGTCAAACCAACATTTCTAAAATTCTTTCAACCACCTAATGAGGTCAAAGGATTCTTCACTAATCTTCATATACAAAGAAGGTTAAGTAAATATCCTAGACAAGTTTCCACGTGGTATGGATTCTTAGCCATAAAATTTTTAGAGTCACACTCATAGCACATGGGCATCAGTGGGGGAGAAATATCATACCACGTGCATTCACATTGACATAATATATTCAGCATATAATAACGGGTAAAGGGATTTTATATTGGTACGTATAAATAATGGAGCTCAAAGTTAATGAAAAAATATAAATGGGTATAAAAAATGTTAATGAAAAAATGGATACCTACAATATCTAGTGAAAGTGGGTGCTTTTTAAATTGGGAAGGTGTATTTGGTTCCTATTTGTAGAGGGTTAATTAATGTGATTTTTATAGGTATTTTCGAATGTTTAGTCAAATTAATGGTATTGTTTAGTATGCCATGAAAACACATGATATGTTAGAGGTTAACAGAGTGAATCCACCATGAATCACAACTCTGTGGGCTTCATTTTTTTCACAGTCCCATATTTTTCATTGAATATTTTGACATTAGTTTCCTTGATTGGTAAATGTACTAGTCATCTATCTGAGTTATATCCTTTAGGATAACTCATACAAATGTATAAGATTATTATCGAATATTATGTGCGAGAAGTTCTCTTCCCTAATGATACCCTTCTAAGGAATTCATAAACCATGTGAATTTATTAATTTCGTTGTGGATGTAACTTAAAACTAAAGGAATGCTTACAAATTTCGTCAATTACTAGATTTTATAGTGTGGATATTTTTCATACTTTCATGGCTATCATTACAATGCACATTTGGCAAGAAATGTTTCAAGACACTTTTGATGGTTGGTGGCACTTCCTTGCCTAACATCCCATTTCTAATAATTGATATTTTAATATCAAATTCACGAGAATAGTCTACATCCTTTCCCAATGCAAAATGTCATTAATACACTAGTCGTTAGTCAAATTAGTTTTACACATGGGAATTAGCACTTCTAATTAGTGATCAAATTTAATATATTGACATGTATAATAATTTAGAAATAAATTATTATATATGAGAAATAATCAACATGTTTAAGCTAAATACATTTCAACCTTCTTCCTCTTTGATCAACAAAATGACATAGCAACCAAATTTCTTCTTATAAACCTACCTATCCCACCCCCTTGCTGTGCATACAAGTTGATTCAATATTGTGTATACCAATTTAATTAACCGATATGGTATCATTTAGGGAAAAAAGTGTAGTCGTCTATAATCTTCTACATCCCAATACTAATAAGACAAAATTCAAGCACTCTCCCTATTTAATTCTCTTTGCACAATTGAATTTCATAACACTATAGTATATTCGTTGAACAATTACTTTAAACTAGGTTAGTGATATCCTCTGGGAATTAGCCCATAATTCTATCTATTATGTTAATATTTTCTAGCTCTCTTTCCTTAGCCATAACTCTTTGACAATGCATTCGCATGTGACCATAGCAGCATGCATCCTTCCTTAGTTACACTTATAATATTATTTGCATGAGTTAGTACCCACCCTAATGAATTTAGCTTCTTATTAATTCTTTTTAGATGAGAAATCATAAACATGCATCTGCATTATTCATTTAGATATGCATATGAACAATGCTTCAATCTTGCATCAAATCATGCACATTATCATGGTTCTATGTTAAAAATTAAATAGGAGAGCACTGGAACACAAAAAATATTGCAGGGACACAATAACATAAACTAATAGAACAAGAGAGAGATAAATATATATGGTTCACCCAATTTGTGCTACGTGCACTGACAAACAACCATTTGTTACTTTTATATTATCCATCAAACTAAAACAATACAACCTTTAACAAATCCGATGTAACTTCCTTTTCACTCTCACACTCTCTCCTCTCCTTTCCCCACATAGAATAATACACCACCAAAGTACAATTCGATCATATAAAATAAAGGTTTCCTTCTAGGGAATAAAAACCATAAGTTAATCTATGTTCTACCATTAGACATTTTTCCTAATGAACAATTGAGATTGACTATGAAATTACAATATTTTACAAGGACATATTTACATGATTTTTTTTTTTTCCAGGGGAAGTGGAGGGGAAGAGTGTTTTTTGCCACAATTACAACAATAATGTGGGGGAAGCCCTGCCACACCTCCCAATCAGTAACTAGGATACAAACATGACTAAAACAATACCTATGAATTAGGAAGATAATAAATCTCACACACAA
The DNA here is from genome assembly GCA_000404065.3 of Pinus taeda. Lineage (NCBI taxonomy): Eukaryota > Viridiplantae > Streptophyta > Pinopsida > Pinales > Pinaceae > Pinus > Pinus taeda. The sequence goes on from APFE030787961.1 coordinate 255,016, forward strand.
CATTGTACACTAGGTGCATCTTTCTTATTAGTCACATATATTTACGAAATGTGAAAAAAAGATACCTCATGTGAAATTAGACACATTCACTAACATGTCTCATAAGTACAAAATGTTTTCTTCTTTCATAAGACAACACTGAAGCAATAATTATTTATTCTAGGTAACATGGAATAATTTGGCAATTATTAACACCACTTCAAACATAGATACTCAAAAGCTTGATTTACCTTGTGTACATGCATTCAGATCATTATTAGTATTAAATCTTTGGTAAGGAAAATCCTTATTTAATTTCTTCTTGATATTTAAAGCATACTATAACATACTTGCACAGTTGTTAGTAGTTATTGCATGTTACATGATTAATCCCAGGGAGGTTATCACACTTCTCTTCATTAACGTCTTAGTTAATAATTTGTATTCCTAAACCTTTTCACCACAAGACACTAGAAATTGTAATAATCAACTTCTATAGACATACAATTAACTTGTTTCTAGTTAATTGTTTATCAATCAATTGTTATCCATCACAATCATCTTATGACAAAGGACTAGTTTTAGTCCATAAGCATATCACATGTATGCTCAACCATTTTTTACATCAACATGGTATGTTTGTATGCATACAACATCTCATTATCCTCAATTTAACTATTCACCCCTTGCCATCTCATAATTTCTATTCCCTTATTTATCATCACATTACAACCCTTTCAAAATTTCATGAAAAGACATTCAAATATTAAGAGAGAATGTGAGGGAATCCCCCCCATAATCATGGCTACATTTATTGGCCATGTGTTGTTGTAGCTATCATTTATTGACCAATTCAAGGGAATTCTAGTCAAAATCCTAACTATGTCCTCTTTCATAACCTTTACAATCAACATTTGAATGTGCTTTAGCCATAAAAATTGTTGGAGAGACTAAAGACCATGAGATATCCAAAACTGATAAATCATTTTGGAAAATTCCATCTGGATGAAAAGTTATTAAAATAATTAATATTTTTAATGAGGTCTTAAGTCTAAACTTCGGAAAATAAAAATATTAATGGGTATTAATAAAGATAAGGATGAGAAGTTTGTCAGAGAGGAAGATAAAGTCTATTTTAATCTTAGTCATTTATTAGGATTTAATCTTAGTCATTGATTCATCAACAGGAAAGGTATAAGTGAAGGCTTGAGGGTCAGTTGGAGATATACTGAGGGAGACCAGTCAGTACAATTTCTGGAGCATAGTTTGCTGAGAAGTTCGAGCTAGAGGTCTAGATTGCAGCAAGAGTTAGCAATTATGGAACAAAGAGACAAGAACAGTACCAAAAGATTAACACAAAGCTTAAAGAGGCAGATGAAGAGCCTCTTAGGTAGAGGCAGAGGGAGCAATACTACACAGTCACTGGAGGGCCTGTGTGGGTAACGTAAAGAGGCCCAGTGAGGATGTAGAGAAGCAGGAGTTGACGCAGAGGGTCTGGGAGCTGTGCAGAGGCTAGAAATTTTGATGTTGAGCCTGGGAGAGGTGCTGGAGAGTTTATCTCTATTTGGTAAGCCACTTTGGCACCCATTTGTACTTAAGAATATTTGCTTAGTAAAATCCTGCTTTGCTGCACCAATTTTTCTGCATTGGGTTTTCCAGGGGAAATTTTCCAAAATATCAGTGTTCATGTGTTTGATTCTTATGCACATATTTGTTTCTATATTATGGTGTGATGTCTACAACATAATTTATTTTAATTTTTACCAAAGGGTTTAAGTAAAAAATGTATTATAAAATAGGTAGGTAAAATAAATCAGTTGTTGTAGTGATAGAATTTTCACATGGTATCATAGTAAGTAGTCAGAGATAGGAAGGGAAAATCAATTATGGGTTGAGACCATGATGTAGAGGCATCTACATCAAGATACTCACACAAATTTTCATAAAATTGCATAAGAGATAGTAAATTTGATTTCTCTATGTTGGGTTCCAGATTGGAAGAAGAAGTTGCTTGTGTGACAACCTCTACATCATGAGAGGTATAGTATATAGGCGGTGGAGCCTCTTGGCATATGGCAAGAATTGAGGAATGTTTCTCAGTTTATTAGGAGGAAAGGATGAATTTTTAGATCACCATGGGCAATAAGGCAAAGTGTACTCCAGTAGGGAAGGGTACCATAGTCTTTCAAATAGAAATGGGAGAGCGGTTCCATGCTACCAATGTGCTACATGTACCAGGATTGGGGATGAACTTACTTTCTGTATCACAAATTCAAGACAAGGGATCTGACATTTTCTTCATCAAGGAGAAAGTATACGTCAAACACCTGAGCTGGAAAAAGAAACTGCACATCAGGATCAAAAGTAACAGGTTGCACAGATTACAAATAAAATCGTCAATGACACTGATAGGAATTCATGGAGACAAGGATTTGACTGAAATATGGCACAAAAGATTGCGACATTTGCACCATGGGGCTTTGATAATTCTCAGGAAAACTGTAACAGGAGTTCCAGATCTTAGTACACAATGAGATGATGTATCCAGAGGATGTGCTCCAAGAAAGTATGCCAAAGGGGCATTTCCTAGAAGTAAAAGTAGGGCCAAGAGTGTACTAGGATTTATACACTCAAATATATGTAGACCTATGTCCACTGAAGCTCTTAGTAGTGTTGAATACATTGTCACCTTCATTCATGACCACTAAAGGAAAACTTGGATTTATTTTTTGAAAACCAAGGATGAGATTTTTTGTCGATTCAAGGAGTTCAAGGCTCTGGTGGAGTACCTGACAGGGAAGAAAATAATTTTTTTTCTCTCAGATTATGGTCGAGAGTATGTCGATAGGGACTTCATTGATTTTTGTGCTAAGGAGGGCATCAGAAGAGAGTGGAAAACTCCTTACAATCTGTAGTAGAATGGAGTAGTGGAAAGAAAAAAAAGGACTATCGTGGAAGCAGCTAAGGCCATGATGTCTGATTAAGATATGCCAAAATTCCTGTAGAAAGAAGCATGCAACACGGAAGTCTATGTTGAGAATAAAACTCCTCATTAGGAATTGGGAAGACACCTGTAGTCAGTCATTTTAGGATGTTTGGGAGCTTAGCATATTGTCACATACCTGAGGAAAAGAGGAAGAAGCTCGATCAAACTGCAGAGAAAGGATATCTAGTGGGATATAGTGAGAAGTAGAATCTATCCTCCAGGGAGAAGGGAGGTAGTAGTTCGACGAGATTCGAAGTTCATGGAGGATAGAACCTTTAGAAAATCTCAGGAAATGCCTTCCGAGGAGTATTCAAAATATGAGTCGTTGGTCAGACGACTTCAACCAATGGAAGTAAAGAATTATTCCTTGGATTAGGAAGAATCACAGGAGGAGGAGGAGCTAATAGAAGCAGCTGCTACTAGAGGCAGAATGAGTAGGGAACTTCATAAGATTCTGCAAAATTCTGAGGGTTTCATCAGTGCACCAAGAAATAATAAAAGGGACCCAAAACAACCATATAGATATCAAGCATTAGTAGCTCAGGATGGGGAGCCTGCCAGTTTTCAAGAGGCTACTCAACATCAGGTTTGGTTGGATGTGATGGTAGAAGAATACAACTCCATAATGGTGAAAAATGTCTAGGAGGTAGTACCGAGGCCTCAAGACAGATCGATGGTATGCTCGAGATGGATCTACAAGACTAAATACATTGTAGACAACAGTGTGGAATAGGGTATGCTTAGAAGGAAGGAATTGACTACGAAGCGACCATCACACGAGTAGCTAGGTATACATCTATTAGAACCGTGATATCCCTTGTAGCACAGATGGGATAAGAGATTCATCAGATGCATGTCAAAACAACATTCCTGAATGGGGCGACAGAAGAAGATGTATACATTGAACAACCAAAAGGCTTTGAGACACATGAGAAGAAGTCTCATGTATGCAGATTGAAGAAAGACTTGTATGGGATGAAATAGGCACCTAGGTTATAGTATGGTCGAATTGATGGCTACTTGTAGAAAATGAGATTTATCAAGAGTGACATAGATCCGAATCTCTACTATCTGGTTGTAGAGAATGATCCTCTAATCGTAGTATTATATGTGGATGATCTCTTCCTGAGAGGATCATACAGGCTCATTGGGGACTATAAGAAGAATCTAGCCATAGAATTTGACATGAAGGATTTGGGACAAATGCATTATTTCTTGGGGTTGAAAGTTTGGCAACAAAAGGGGGATATCTTCCTTGGACAAGGGACATATGCTACAGAAATTTTGAAGAGATTCAAGATGCAGGATTGTAGACCCATGGCTACTCCAATTTTCACCAACTCGAAGAAAATTGATGCATCAAAAGGCGAGGATGTTGATCCCACCTTATACAAGAAGCTCATACTGTCCCTGATGTATCTGGTCAATACTAAGCCACCCATTTATTACGTTGTCAACAACCTTACTCAATTCATGGTGGAACTGAAGAGGGCACACTAGATAGTAGCCTAACATGTTCTCAGATATATACAGGGAATAGTTGATTATGGACTTTTGTACACCAAGAGTAAGGATATCAGATTGAGTGGGTTTACTGATACATATTGGACTGGAAGTTTGGTGGATTGGAAAAGTACCTCTGGGTATTGTTTCAACAATGGATTGGGAATGACCTCCTGGTGCAATAGGAAACATAAATTTGTAGCTTTGAGGTTAGTTGAATCAGAATATATGGCTGCAAGCATAGCTTCATGCAAATCTAGATGGCTCAAAAAAATTCTTGTGAATCTATTCAGAAGAAAGATGGAGGGGACAAAAATCATGTGTGATAATCAGAGCTGCATTAAGCTCTCTATGAATCTAGTTTTTGATAATCGGTCAAATCATATTGATAGCTATGTAACTTTGTTAGAGACTGTGTCGAATTAGGAGTTGTATAGATGAGATACACTCCTATAGGAGAATAAGTGGCATACATCCTTACCAAGGCCCTTGGAAGAACAAAGTTTGATTATTTCAGGGAGAAGATGGGGATGATGAAGAAACCATTTCAGTAGAATAAATGGGTATGATGTTGCAGTGCAGTAGAAGTCAGCAATACCACAATGCAGCATAAAATGTAGTGTTGGTAGGAAGGACCAGTAACAACGTAGATGTAGAGGGAGTTGCAGTGCAGATGTAGTGTTGGGACGAAGGACGAGCGACAGCATGGATGTAGAGGGAGTTACTGTATGGATGTAGTAGTGGTAGTCGCAAAGCCATGGGTAGAGGTACATGACGCAACAGTGTAGAGTATGTTCAGTAGGGAGGCCTAACATCAACACAGGTACCGGTGCCATATAATTAAAGTGACGCTCAGTGTGGAGTATTACTAGAGCACAGTCCTTGCTAAGAGGGAGTGTTGATTTGGGGTAGCATCGGATATACTCTACCCATGAAAATTGGTAGAGAGACTGAAGAGCATGAGATATCCAAAAATCAAAAATCATTTTGGAAAATTCCATCAGGATGAAAAGTTCCTGAAGTAATTAATATTTTTAATGAGGTACTAAGTCTAAAATTAGGAAAATAAAATATTAATGGGTATTAATAAAGATAAGGATGATAAGCTTCTAAGAGACGAAGATCAAGTCTATTTTAATATTAGACGTTGATTAGGGACTTAATCTCAGCCATTGATTCATCAACAAGAAAAGTATAAAACAAGTCTTGAGGGTCAGTTGTGTTATCACCAAAATAGGACCCTGATAGGTTGCTAATCAGACTATCTTAGTGTAACTATTTCAAACCAATCTTTTAGCTAAGGCTTAGCCTCCTCATCATGAGAGGGCTGTCTCAAAGGGTTAATGGTTTTGATTAAAGATGTGGATAGATGACTAACTCTATGGTTTGTGATTGTATATGTTTATAGGTTGAAAGATGAAGGCTGGCTACCATTGGGCTATGGAGTCAAATTATATTTCAATACCACATCAAGATCATCTTAACATGAAGTCAGGGCATAGAAAGGTTTTATACATCAACAAAACAAAGATACAATGCAAGGAAACATAGTTTATAAATACATGAAGGAAGTTAGAGCATCATTGATGAGTTCTAAGTAACATGTATTCATACTACTGCAAGTAAGTGAAAAAGGAAAGACATGAGACAATGGGACATTAAAAACTCTCTTTGAATCCTAAGTAGTGAAGCCAAAACATTCTACCTAGCATGGAAGTCAAGGCATTATAGAGTTCAGGTGCATAAATGCAAAACAGTGAAACACAGTTAGTTTATCTATGAAGGAAGTCAGAGCATTATTGATGAGTTTTGAGTATCATAAGTAAACACCATTCCATTGTAATTATTGGAAGATGCCATAAAAACAATAACATACAAGAACTGTTCATGAATCTTGAGTTGTCTAAGTAGAAATTCTGCATTAGGTTAAAAATATACACAGTCTACATGTAGAGTTGCAGCTGAGCAAAAAAATCTCCAACCCTTTGCTAATTTGAACTCTTGCTTTATATATAGAATTTAAAACATGCATTACTTCATCCCTCATCAAGAGAATTTGAATTTTATATGAATGACACCTATTCTAACCATAAAACAAACCATTAATCAAAACTAGCTGTTAACTAGCAGTGCTAGTGACCTAAAACAACTAGGAGTGTAACTCCTTATTATTATTACAACAACCTCATCTAAAAATTGAAAGCATTCTTTGATAGATGCAACCTCATGAAGGTCGAATTTGATGAAGCCTCCCACATTGTCACCTTACTGCTGATGACAAACCCTAGAAATTAGGGAACATGTTTCCTTGTATATAGGTTTAGGATCCTTGAAAGTGGCATGTGGGATAGAGCCTTTATCTTCTCATCCATGAAATATTTAATGAAACTGAAGGATTTTTTTGTATTCCATGCTATCTAGAACAAAAACCTCCCTTGGGTTTTTTAAACACTTCTCCAGCTATCTAGTATTTGTCCTTGAAAAAAACGTGTAAAACAGGAAAAATACGTTCTCTGAAATTAGGGTTTCAAACAAAGCTTAGTATCTCCCAACTAAAAGCACTTATGAAGAAAGTGAGATAGGTTATTGTAGCTAGAGAGTTGATGAAGAGAAAATTCCTTCAAAATACCAAAATACCTTTTCCTGTCACCAGAAACTGATCTTGAAAATGACAGTTAAAACCAGAAGAGAAAGCTTCACTTTCAGTAGTTTCGTAGCGTAAGTTTAACCATAAATTCCTCCCACCTCAGAATGAATTTGAAGAAACTGAAACAATTTTTTGTATTTAAGTAAGTTAGGAAGAGAAACCTCTTTTAGCTTTCAGAATTGAGTTCTTAGTTACTCAGGAACCATTTCTTATAGATATTTTTGGGCACTGCAACCCCAATCATAAATGTCCATAAACTGAGGGCTCCTAAGTCCCTAAATGTGTTGCTTCACTACCTAAAGGAACAAGGTCAACTGATTACATCATCTCCCAGAAGTTCTCCACTAAAAACTTCTCATAAATGGTCAAAACTGGACCATACTGAAATCCCAATGTAGAGGGTGTGATGCATATCACCTTCCCAGTGTACAGGGTGTGGTGAATACTTAATGGATCCTCTGTAGGGTG